>JAAXLI020001494.1:0-18820 GCA_014621495.2 Entosphenus tridentatus
CTTTGTCGGCTGAGAGGATAACAATGTCATCCCTCTTTTTCAATTGAACTAATTCAAAACGCTCATCTTTGCTGATGTTGCTAGCAGGCATCTTTGCGTTTTTGAGGGTTGCAGAGATTTCAGATCTTGCTACGTCTGCAGCGATGTGACTCAGGCCCTTGAGAGCTACATCTACTCGGGCGCCCCCCCCCTTCCAACCCAGCTTATATATATGCTCCAAGCACGTGTGCTGTTTCATTCAGACGCTGTCGCCTCGACAGACCTGGTTTCAACTGAGAACGGCTGCTTGCGTTGTGGCCGAAACGTCGTGAGAATTATTTTATTATGTTTTATTTTTATTATTTTATTACTTCCCTTCTACGTGACTTTACCGAAAGAACCAAGAAGATCAATTCCTGTAGTCACGAAAGCTTTAAATCGAAATCTTGATTTTAAGTTTACATGACTGCAAGGATCCATACTCTTTGGTTATTTCGGTAGTCACTTAGGTGAAAAAAATAAATAAATTAAATCACGACGTTTCGATTGCAACACAAGCAATCATCATCAGGTGTGAAAACCACAGCAAGAAATGTTTTACTGAAGTGGGAGAGATGCCTGCGTTAAGAGGGTTATATAAGTCAGAGAGGGGGGGTTGGGGGGAGAATAGAGGGAGGGGAGTAGCGTGGACGTTTGGGATGGTGCGCGAGACTGGGCGACACACACAAAGAGACACACACAAGAGAGAGAGACGCATATAGAAAGATACACACACACCGACAGAGAGAGACATCCACACAGAGAGACAGAGAGATAGACACGCAGCGAGAAAGACAGAGAGAACCACACAGAGAGAGACACACAGATAGAGGCACAGAGATATCTCTCTGTGTGGTTCTCTCTGTGTCTTTCTCTCTGTGTGTCTATCTGTGTGTGTGTCTCTCTCTGTGTCTCTCTCTGTCGGTGTGTCTCTCTATGTGTCTCTCTCGTGTCTCTTTGTGCCTCTCTCTGTGTGTGGATGTCTCTCGGTGTCTGTGTCTCTTCTCTCCTTTTCTGCGATGTGGTGTTGTATTTGCATGCAAATTCCACCTTTAGCCCCGCCCACTTACCCTTGGGCTGAGCTTATCTCAAGCCTCTATATCTTCGTGTTTCAGCAGCTTTTTCGCTATATTTTTTCACCGGATGACGGTTGCTTGTGTTGCGATCGAAACGTGATCCATTATTTTTTCTATTTACGTGACTTTACCGAAAGAAATAAAGAGTATGGATTCCTGCAGTTACGAAAGCTTCAAACCAAGATTACAATCACCACCACCACAACGTCCACCACCATCACCACTCACCTATTCACTTATTTCATCACTCCCACGTTCACCCACTTACCCCCTTACTCACACTCATCTCCTCACTTCGTCACGTCGATTTCCCATGTGACACAGTAGTTGTTTTTGTGATTAGTTATGTTGGCTTTCATTAGTGTAACTTTATTTTATTTGTTTTGTTTCTGTCATTTTGGTGACCAAGGACTCTCTTGCAAATCAGACATCCTGATCTCTTGAGTTATCCCCTGGTTACCATAAATACAATGGAACTCGCTCACTCCATTATGAACTCACCCACTTCTCTTACCCTATCACTAAATTATCCCCTCTCCCTCCTCAAATGTCACCCACTGACATCACTCACACAACCACTCCCTCATTCACTTTGTCAACCTCATCCACTCATGATTTACACGATTACCCAATAACCCACGCATCCCATTACGCACTCCCTTACTTACCATTCACATCCCTCACTCAGCCACACCTCTTGCTGCTGCCCTTTTCTGCCCCTCGCTCGCCTCATCCCTCACCACTGACTCCACCATTACCTCACTCACCCCTCCTTCACCCCATCATTCCATGTCTGTTATATCCACACTCGCTCTTTCGCCCTGACTCAGTCATCCCATCACTCAACCAATTGTCCACCTCATCAAAGTTATAAAAGACAAAGATCTGACTTTTATGGCAAGCGCTCTTAACGAGCACCTATGAAGGCCAGCATGGCACACGAGGGGGTAGGTAGCCAGAACTACGCCCGGACGCCTTTGTCTCCCTAGTAGCGATGTTTACACACCATAAATGGTCCTCATTTGAGGCTGAGTCGACATAGGAGAGGCCCAGAACCGGTTCAGATAATGGTCACTGGCGTTGGCCATGAGCAGGAATCAAACTCGGTGCGCCAGGTTCCTGGCGCGACCCACTGACCACTGCACCACTGCTTCCCACAGTCATCTCATCACTCATTCGTTCACACTACCTCACCACTCACTGACCCACTCATTTTCCACCACACTCACCTTTTCTCCCCATCCCTAACCACTCTGTTGTATATGTCGGATTATGAAATTTTGATACAAATAATAAATATGAAAAAAAAATTGATAAATGCGTAAATCGCATAAATTATGTTAATGGTTGTAATTATATGCATACATTATGATAATCGCGGAGATAATCGTATTAATTTATGCAAATGATTGCGATTATGTTAATGTGCGCAGTTATGATAATTTGGCTTAGCTTCGTTATCCAGAGTTGTATCAATCGGGATAAACGATTATCTTTGATTAAACATGTATTGATTATCTTAGTGTGTTTATGTTATGTTAGGTCTCCAAATTTATATCTCAACGCAGGTTACAGTTCTTACGGATAAGACAGTTTTGCATGGACTTGGAAAGAAGCACTCGACATACTTCTGTTTTAAGCAAATTTTTATTCTAAACAAACATATGATACTCTAACATGCAAAGGTAAAAGTATACGTCAACAGATTCATTGGCGAGATTATGCAATTAACGAAAATAAATGACTAAAACTCTTCTAACAACTGTCATTTCTACTTTCCAACCAGACATCTCATTCGTCCCCCATGTATCGAGCACAACCGGCGACTGGCAGAGTATTAAAACAGGTATGCAACGATGTTCATATGAAGGCAATACAAGCAACTTGTTATACCCCAAAGGCGAAAGTATACGTCAATAGATTCATCGGCAAGTATACCTCTTTAACGAAATGTTTGAGACAATGGTGGTGGGTGCGTGTGTTGGGGGGAAGCGTATCTGGCTTTGCTTTAATTAATTCTTAGGCGAGACTATATGACAAAGAAACAGGTTTGACAGTTTGACACGATATTCTCTCTCTGTAAACGTGTCGATTCGTAATGAGGATTTCGAGAGTTTTAGTTTGCCTCGATGAATCTATTGGTCGCTTATGCGATAAGAGAAAACGAAAATGAAAAGGCAAGAAAAATAACCTCACACTCTTAAAACCGACGGATTCTTAATCACTCGATGGGCCACGATTCCTCACGGCCAGCTGATGGTTCATGTACTTGGTAATTAGTCTTCTGATAATTGACTAGGGTTGATACGATGGTGTGGGTGGAATGGATAGTCTCTTAGGTAAGTTCGGGACGTCGATGCGTGTGTGTGTGGGTCTATGAGTGGGGGTTGTGGGTACGAACGGCTTCGGAGAAGGTCTCTCTCGCTCGAGCTTGACTGCGGTGAGCTTCGGGCTTTCACCGACTCCTCCCTCTGCTGCTGGCTGAGCGGCGTTGGCACGACGTGGTCTTGGAAGTGACTCGATTGCTTGGCGCTTGATGGGTTTGGCGGCACTCGGCGGCCCTCGGAGCTGGCACCAGTATTGTGGCTCTGACGGCGCGGCAGTGCTCGTTTGCTCGTGCGCGGGTAGGCTGGCACCTGAGCTCGGGCACAGGACGAAGTGACGATGCTCGTTCACTCGTGCGCGGGCAGGCTGGCACCTTAGCTCGGGCACAGGACGAAGTGACGATGCTCGTTCACTGCTGGTATCGACGTTGTGTTGACGTTGCTGGTTCGAAAATTATGACTGAAATCTCCGTCAGTTTCACCCGCACCTTGCTTGGTTCGGCCCGCCGCTACTCAGCGAACGTCGTCATCCTTGCTGATTTTCTTGAGTCTTCTGTGTTGGTGGTGATGGTGTTGAGATGCTGAGATGATGGTGGCGCTCCTCCGTCGGTGGTGATGGGCGAGATCCTCTATGTGTGGCAGTGTCTCCCCTTTTATCTGAATTTCCTCCCTTGCGTTTCTTGCGAGAAGGAAATTATTTTTTTGATAAAAACATATGCGCATTGTGTTCTGCTCTTACCCCGTGGCCATGAATTATTGCCCCCCCCCCCCCTTTTTCCATCCTTTGGTGACCCCGAGCGGGTGGTTTCCGTCAAGTTTATCTGTTTGTGTTAAACCAAGAGGTGAAGTTCCCTACCCTTCGAAAACACGAAACCCAGGTGCCCTCTCGGCCCCTCCCTGCTGTCTCTCCTTATGGCTGCCCTGAGTGGGGGTCATCTCGAGGCCAGACCCCCCATACGTATTCAGGCTGTATGTGTTTGTGCCAAGCTGTTGGAAAATAAAGGTGGCCGAGGAGATTTTATGCAATACATTTATGTGGTCCTGTGTGTTACATTTATTCTTGGTATTTTTTTTTATGAGTTCCCTCGGTCTTAGTATATCGTGGTTATTATTCGGTCTATGTTTAATGAATATTCGTAATGATCCTCGTTACATCATTATTTTGAGGGTTTTGCCAAGCTTGGTTATGCGTTTGTCTCCAGGAATTGGTGTTCTATTTTGAGTTATATTTCGATGCTGGAGAATAGTTTTAGTTTTAACTTAAGTTTTTCGTGATGGGAGGGGTTCGTATATTTGGTTCATTTGCTGAAGTTACGTAGATGGAGAGCGAAAAGGCAAAACAATGTCTATGTTCTGATTGCCCCCCTCCCCTCGTCCTTGGTGACCCAATGTGTGCTGTTTTACGTCAAGCCTATGTCTGTTTGTGTTTACAACCCAAAACGTAAAACAACCTCTCCTCTCTACGAGAGGAAAGCAAACAACAAGAGAACAGACGCCCTCTATGGGTTTTATGGTTGTCATCTGTTTTCGCCCCGACTCCGGGGAGACAAAGGTGGCCGAGGAGATTTTTGGTTCTATGGAATGCATATTCTTTTAGTTGTGCGTGGTTGACCTATTTTGACTTCCTATTCTTCTGGATGACCGTTGTTCTAACACTTAATAATGATTATTCGGTTTGTGATTTACCATGGTTATTAACGTATTTCGTAGAGTTTATTGATGTTTGTTGTATATCTGTATACAGGGATTGCACTGTTTTACTCGAGTTATTTTTTTTATGTCTTGAGGTTAAGTGTAATTAAGTTGCCACTTACGCTTCCTTAACTGTTGGAATTCGTAATTAATTATTTTTTTTGTTTGGTCAGGTAGATAGAAACATACAATACAAAATCGAGTTCGAGCAATATAAGGAATTACTAATAAAAGGCCCCTATTGTGGCTGCAGTCTGATATCGTTGGCTGATTTTTGTTGTTAAGTTCTTACTTTTTTCGTTAAGGAAAACCGTTACGTTATCTGTGCATCTCCAGACCGTCTTGGGAAGGTTAGGCCATTGACCTTTTGTTCATCTGGATATCTCTAAGTGGTCTCTGACCTCTCTTTGCTCTGAAATCTTGTCGTTTAATGGCCTTCCCCGTTTTACAGATTCCTGGTGTGCTTGGGAGGGTTGTTTTCATTATTTAATTAATCAAGAAAAAGATATATATAAGAATTGGCCTAATTATTCTTAAAATTAAAAAAAATTAAAAAGGGGCATATATACAACAGGCGCCAGCCAAGTTCCGGGACTGTCGCCACATTGAGTATCTCAAAAGTGCTATTGACAGCGTAAACTTCGTGACCACGACTACAGCTGTGCCGCGCTGTTCAACGTGGTGGTTGGAGGTTTTCCCCAAGTCCATAGTCTGCCTTTTGAGTGAATACATCAAGAGCGCAGTTGCAAATAAAAACCAAGATACTATGGTTGAGTCAGTTGTACTCGGTGTTCTGTAACCGCCTACGTGGGGGGAACGCTGGATAGATGTGCTTTGTTCGGGTTTCTAGAAGTTTTGAAGAAGTTAGTTGTACTTGGTTATTAAGAAGTTATTGTATGCCACTGTTTGATTCGCATTATTGGACAAAGTGTCTCAGCATAGTTAATGAATTATAAATCTCGTTAAGACCCGCTGTTATTGTTTATTTGTTTCTCAATCCGGTTCTGCTGTTGAGGGTGGTGATGGCTGCGACAGCGTGTTGAGTAGTGGAAGTCCACACCTCCCTTGACTTTGAGAAAGGTGGCACGAAACAGTTGAGGCACTTGACTTCGCAAAATCGAGCCGTAAGGCCTGGAACCTCCTGATGTTGATGGGAGCAGCCGCGACGCCAGCCTACATACCTCCACAACTCAGTCCTAACGAGATTGTAGGCAACTTATCAATAATTCACGAACTTTGATCGACAAAAACATAAGACGGCAAGTCTACAAATAACTTTATTGCACAATAGATAACTGCCAAGAAACCTCTAAATTCTCCCGTCTGTTCTCAGTGGAGGAAATAGATTCCGGTATGTCCCAGTTGAAATGTGGGAAAGCCTCAAGTCTTCACGCTATTTATCCAAAATTAATCAAGAACTTGGGACCAAGAGTGAGGGAATGGCTAGCCACATTCGTAACTGACATTCATTCCACACGCATCATTCCGAAGCAGTGGAAATATACAAGGAAAATAACTATTCTGAAACCAGGCAAGGATGCATCGGACGCTCAAAACTATCACCCTATCTCCCTACTCAGCGCTTACTATAAACTAATGGAGCGGCGTCTGCTCAAAAGGCTGATGCCCATGCTTGGGGAAATATTTCCCCATGAACAAGCAGGATTTATCTTCTTGGTTCTTTCGGTAAAGTCACGTAGAGGGGAAATAATAAAAATAAAACAATAAAATATAATTCTCATGACGTTTCGGCCACAACGCAAGCAGCCGTCCTCAGGTGAAGAACAGGTCTGTCGGAAAGACAGTGTCTGAATGGACACCACCAAGCTTGGCAGCGTATATTTAATCTGGGTTAAGGGAGGAAGGGCGCCTTGACAAAGGAATTTGCATATCAACCGATGAATTTAGCATATTTATGGAAAATGCAGATATGGGATTAGTCACTACTTGTAATGCGTAGGAGGTGGGGGGGGGGGTCTCAAAGTCATATTATGCCCGTGCATTATGTAGAATTAGCAGCAACAAAGGGAGGAGGTAGGGTTAGCAGTAATAAAGGGAAGGAATTTTTATAGTAAGGAGCTGCAGCAACCAAACCACCACGTAAAAAACTAAAATATAAACTACATCAATATCATCAATATACTAAATATACTCTCCAATAAGCTGAGCTACTAACAGTAAGTCATACATTACAATTTTATGTCGCAAAAAATATATGCCTCCAGCTAAACTTTTTCCTTACATCACACGGATCTACCCCGTACTATATACTGCCATAGACAAACACAACATTTAATTATATACTGCATTACTATATACCACCCTATATCTTAGACTATACATTGTAATATTACACTATGTATTATTCTACCCACCCTACTGTATACCACACTGCTGTATATTCACTATACAATTATGATACTATATATTACCTTATACATTATATTAAACATTACACTTTTATACTATTTATTATTATACAATCTGCTAAACACTATACCATTGACCGTCGTGTGAAAGGTACTAAGAGGAAGAAACGAAATATGTCAATGGGCGAGTGGTGGCAGGGGACTTGCAGCAGAGCAAAGACTCCATTCCCTGCGGAGAATACAAAATATATATAGTCAATGCCAGTGAGTGGACTGCGGTCTGAAAGTCACCGTAAACGTGAACACAATCAGTTAAGATCCGAAATGGTTTATTACGTCCTTCCAATGATTGCTGAACCAGAATCCATCTTCTCGGTTGAAATTGACTCTGTGTTTGTATATGTGGATCGCCTCATGAACGAATCTGTCATGCTAGCCAGATGGCTTGCAGAGAACCTCTGTCTTGGAGAAGTCAATGTCATGTGAGCCCACTGAATTGTAACAGTGATCTGCCATGGCTGAGGTGTTTGTCCTACCGTGTTTCAGGTCTGCTTTATGTTCACGGATGCGGTCCGAGACGTGTCGTTTGGTTTCTCCAATGTAACTGCTACCACAGAGGCAACTTAGTTTGTAGACGCCAGGGTACTGTATGTCTGGAATCACATCTTTTACAGACGGGACCAGATCACGGATTTTATGTACTGTGTTGAATCGGACCTGGATCTTGTGTTTATTCAGGATTTTGGAGCTCTTTTTTGTGACCCTCTCAATGTAGGGTAAAGTGATGGTTTTGAATGGCTCCTCAACCGGATCCTTCTTGATGGTTGGAGTGATGGCTTTGCGGATTGTGTAGTCGGAGTAACCATTAGCCTTAAAAGCTTGGCGTATGTGCTTGAGTTCACTGGCAATGTGTTCCTGGTCGGATATGCATTGGGCTCTATGGTGTAGAGTCTTGATGAGAGTATTCTTCTGGGATGGATGGTGGTGGGAATCCGGTTTTAGGTAAGCATCCGTATGGGTAGCTTTCCTGTAGACAGAGTGGCTTATTGAACCATCAGGTCTCCTTTTAATTAGGCCATCCAAAAAGGGTAGCTTGCCATCTTTTTCGACTTGCATGGTGAATCTGATGGCTGGGTGTATGGAATTGATGTGGTCGAGGAATTGGTCTAGAGCAGGCCGGCCATGTGGCCAGATGACAAAAGTGTTATCTACGTACCTCTTCCATAAGGTCGGGCGTAGAGTGGCAGTCTGGATGGCGTCAGTCTCAAATTTCTCCATGAAAACGTTGGCTACAACAGGAGATGGGGGGAGCCCATTGGGGTGCTCTCAGTTTGTTTGTAGAAATAAAAATGCCTTCCCTTTATTACTGCTAACCCTACCTCCTCCCTTTATTGCTGCTAATCCTACATAATGCACGGGCATAATATGACTTTGAGACCCCCCCCCCACCTCCTACGCATTACAAGTAGTGACTAATCCCATATCTGCATTTTCCATAAATATGCTAAATTCATCTGTTGATATGCAAATTCCTTTGTCAAGGCGCCCTTACTCCCCTAACCCGGCTAAAATATACGCTGCCAAGCTTGGTGGTGTCCATTCAGACGCTGTCTTCACCTGAGGACGGCTGCTTGCGTTGTGGCCGAAACGTCGTGAGAATGATATTTTATTATGTTATATTTTTATTATTTCCCTTCTACGTGACTTTACCGAAAGAACCAAGAAGATGAATCCCTGCAGTCACGAAAGCTTTAAATCGAAATAAAAGCAGGATTTAGATCGTCGAAATTTTTGCGACCAGGTGCTTGCCTTAAGATGTCACATTGAAGCCTGTTTCGAGGGAGAAGTTCAAAATATAAACATTTCATGTGGTCATTGTAAAGCTAGTGACATGCCTTAAACATCGCTTGGAGGCTTACAAGCATTTGACCAGTCTCTTTGGAGTTCTGTTTATGTCAGATGAGGTGTATAACAGTGATGTCATCGTGGAAAATGTAAATGCGCTCTTCGTTGCATATCCATGAACTTTGCCAATTAACTCACCCAATTCAGGTCTTTCATGTCTGATTCCGAGGGTGAGAAGTGCCAAACTAAATTTATTGACACGTTGCAGGCACTTAATCTGCAGTCAGTGTTCCCCAATGTTTTTGTGGAACATTGTATTTTCTAACTTTGCCAGTGACAAACTGCTAGGATGAGCGGACTTTTTCTCTTTTAGGCAGAATAAAAAATGAGCCGACAGAGTAGCATGTGCCAAACACGTCTCAGCTCAGTCACCTTTGTCAATAAAGTCAGATATTGTCAGATAGCTAGATTTTGACAATCTAGTGGATGATTTTGCGAGGAGGAAGGCAAGAAAGACACCAATATAGGAAAGTGGGGGGGGGGGGGGGGGCCCCAAAAGACATGTGCCCAGGGGCCTCACGGGACAATGATCCGGCCCTGCTTGTTGCCTTGCATCTAAATCAGCCATGCGAAAGAAGAAGACGAAATGATAGGGGAGGGACAGGGAGGGAGCGGTACAGAATGGGAAATGGAGAAGCGGTGAGGCTTTAAGAGACGAACAGAAGGAGTTTAAGGAGTGGAACATAATGTACTGGGGAAGGTTATTCCAGTGGAGGTGTGCAGGGAGGGAGAAGGATTGGGCGTAGGTAGATGGAGGGACAGAGAGATAGAGAAGATTGGGAACAGAGAGGACGAGAGGGGACATGGAAGGAGATGAGAGGAAAGAGGAGGTGGGGCAAGGCCCTAGGGAGATTTGAAGATGAGCATCAGGCATTTGAAAAGACAGCGGTAGTGAACGGGAAGCCAGTGAAGTTGAAGGAGGAGAGGCAAAGTGTGAGAATAAATGGGAGATTGAAAATAACTTGTGCAGAAGCATTTTTTATTTGTTGTAGGGGAATGAGGACTGATGCCAATACGACGAGAATTACGGTGGCCCAGACGGTTAAAGATCAGAAAATGAACTAGGAGTGGGATAATAGTTGTAGGGATTAGTGGTATAGTGGGTGCGGCAGGTTATTAATTTTGCAGATCTAAATGGTAGTGGGCTGGGTTAGTGGTGGAGTGGGTTGGGCTAATTGAGTCGGGGAATGTGCGGGTCTAGTGAGGGAATGGGCATCCCTCGTGGTAGAGTGGGCGGGGCTAGTGGGGGAGTGGCTCTCTGAATGAGTCTCCGGACGTTTTTGTGAGTCTGTAGCTTTGAGTTGATATGCGAGTCTCTTTGTGATTGTTTGTCGAAGCGAGACTGTGTCTGTGTGCCTCTGTGTGAGTCTATGCATCCCTGTAAGTCTCTAGCTCAGTGTGAGTACATTTCTCTGTTTGTCTTTTTGTGTCTATGATCTTTATATGTCAATGTGAGTCTGCGGTTATCTGTGACTTTATGGGTCTGTCTGAAACTGAGTATCAGTGGAAGGCATTTGACTAGTAGCTCTGTGATATCCATTTTTGTGGGCCACTGTCTAACACAAATGCTTGCACTGCACCGTGAGATATCCAAACAGATTATAATCAGTCTCGTGACACCATTAGTATGGTAGATGATAGCATTGGGTACAATATCAAAACTATTCAATGATATTGAAACATTTATGTAGGGCTTGAGAAACACATGTCACGCGCTGGGTCGCTATGCGTGCACGTGGCGGACAGTGAGGGCAAACGGGGACACAGGGCGCTGATCGACTTACTATTGTTATTGTACTTATTAAGGTGGTGTGATAGTTAAGGGGGCTGCCGGTGATTGGACAAGAGGTATTGGTGTCTGGAATTGGCGCCGGCGTATCTGCAACAACATGGCCACGTGGCACCGGGGGCTGGGGGCGAGTGGCGTCGCGGGGGATGACCCAATTAATTAAAGGTAATTGGTTCAGGGATAAAGGTGGAGAGCGTGGAGTGAAACGGGGAGTTGGTGCTTGGGACGATATACGAACGGATGGAGAGACGGAGCAGTGGATAGAGTGAGTATAGCATAGGGTTGCAGTGGACAAAGAGAGTGCAGTATAAGGTAGCAGTGGATAGGAAGAGTGCAGTATAAGGTAGCAGTGGAAAGAGAGAATACAGTATAGAGTAGCAGTAGATGAAGCGAGTACAGCGTAGGATAGCAGCGGCGTAACGGACCTGAGTGGAGAGAGAGACGACAGAGAGTTACGACGGAGTAGGACGACAGAGTTAACAAAGAGCAGCCGAGCTGGAGAGAGAGGAGAATCGCTGGAGGAGCAAAAAAGAGTGAGCGAAGCCAGCGGAGCGCAGCGAGCGAGCGGAGGGACATTGAGTGATGTTGACGGAGAGTTGCGAGTTGGAGTGTACGGAGGAACGTTAAGTGATGTCGACGGAAGAGATGTGGAACTATATAAGTTAATAAAGAACCAGGGAAAGAAAGAAGCTGTCGCGTCGGTACGAGTCCTACATTTACATTGCAACACTACATTAGTAACCAGGAGACTCCTCTTCTGAGTTACACCGAGTTTGTATTCTCCAGCACGTCCATGCGAGAAGTTCGAAAGTTTGACAAGCAAGAGAAGCAAGTGGAGTGAGTCAAATGGAAATTTCTTAAACCTCCTGCACCAAAAGCTCAACGCGCTGACACTGAGAGGGGAGGAGTGGAGTCACTGGGAGTCTCTTCTCTGTTCCCGTGTTTCATCATCACCACCTACACCACGGCTACCCCCACACACAAGTCCAACACAAATCCCACATATACAGTACACACACACAAGGAAACATACACAGATCCCCCATGTAGCCTCCACAGGCTGTTCGGGAAAGTGCGGTTAGCGAGCACCTATTCACGCTGACATGGCACACGAGGGTGTGGTGTGGCCAGTGCCACGCTCACCCACCTTCGTCTCCCCAGTGCTGATGTTTACACACTGGGATGGGTACTCAGTTAAGGCTGAATATACAAATACAAAGCTACACCTAATCCCAGAATCTGAATATTTATATTTGAGTAATCCAATGAGTGCAGTAGAGACAGGACAGGACGTTACAACCAATACAAATACACGATAAGAGTGCACAGTATAGTAAAAGTGAACAAATTACTTAAACATATACAAATGAAACTAAACTCTTTTTTTATCTTACCAGGAAAGGTCCAGAGCTATTATCAAATTTTTCAGAAGCGAGCTGGCCTCAAATAATAGCTCGAAGAAGTGGATTATCACGTGAAAATTTATAGCAGCCAAATAATCTAAACGGATGTTTCTAAATGTGGAGAGAAAAACTGGAGAACTCGGAGAAAAAAAATACACACGACCACGGAGAGAACATGCACACTCCAACTATACAGCAGGTGTCAGGGTCGGGATCGAACCCACGCACTCCTGCATACCAGGCGAGGAAGCTAACATCACAGCACCGTGGCGTCACCTAAATAAATACATAAAACCATGCAAGTTCAAATTGCATCAATTCCCAAGCTTGGGAAAGGCAGTAAAACAACCGCAATAAACATTCCCAGACCACATCCAGACAATGACAGTCTCCCAATAAAATTGTACAGAAAAATTTAATTAGTGATACATTGTTAAGCATTCGGAGGCTGTTGAAGTGCTGTTATTTGGTATACAGATATGTGTATAAGCAAAGATTAGAAATATCAAGTGTATTTGTTTAGCCAGGTTTTTAACCTGGATAGTTTGAATTGCATGTGTGATCCGAGGCACAAAAATCGAAAACTAATAAATTAGAGGAACGAAAGATAATTCAGAGCAAAAACAACTTTAAAAGTCTTTACTAAATTTATTCTCGCTGAAGTCGCCTTGGAAGATTATTTTAGACCGATCATAGCGCAATTGAAAGTTAAAATACATGAAAATGAAACAGATATAGGGTGACTATTGAAGTAATACATAAATAGACTAGGATATGTGCATGCGTGTGATACAGTACACACCCCTATGTACGGACATTCATCAAAACATTCTGACTCATTGAAACAATGGTGAGCTGCTAGACCATTTAAAATCCCCTCCCCACCACCCCTCCCCCACAACCCCCAACATCGTTTCTATATACACCACATATTCATAAATACACTTACACATCAGAATCACCACGCTCATTAGCATTTTGGAGCCGCGTTCACCCTCGGCTCCATGTGGAGCTCACAGAGAGAGCTCCCCGCTCATTGTCGTCTCAGAGTCGGTGTCGGCGATCGAAGCGGTGGAAGTGAAATGAGCTGCTGTTCAAGTCGCACGTGGGCCAGCTCTGTCTGCTGCAGGGCCAGCACGGCCTCTCAGCTATATCTAAATACCCAGGTTTCCTCGGTGAGTCCATCTGTTCCTCAGCTCATTTTTCCCTTCATGACTGAAGCAATTTAAATACAACCTGCAGCACAAAGAAGTCCACACTTATGCGGGTTCACACGAAGACTCGGGCAGCTCCTCACAGCTCGAGACCCACGGAGCCCCCACAACAACCACGCTAGATGAAGGTCTCCCCATGCCATGAGAGCTGCTTTACCATACTTCACCACGCGGGTCAATGCAGGTATGTGACGGCAGGGACTGCAGATCTAGGATCGTAGAATAGTTCAAGGGTAGATTGTGCTGCACACTGCAGTCTGTTGCCTGAAACTTAGCTCTGCTGCCTATAACGCCTGTGGTTATGTGCAGTGATCAACCATCTAAGCACTATCCAGGCTCAGTCTGCTTACCTTGCAGATTTGAGATCAGGCACATTCCCAGTCGTTTGGTCATGTTCATTAGTCTGATAATGAATATAAAATGTAATGGAATACACTCTACTACTGCATATAATCCCACTGCTGGCAATGGCTCATGTTGACAGCACACAAATGTGCTGTGAAGACGGTCCATTGCACAAAACGTTGCCTTTCCGTGTTTTTTTCTGTTAAGGCCACAGTGTTACTGACGATTCTAAGTTGTTTTGTCTGTAGCAACAGAGCACATGTGATACACGAGTAGCAGAGCTTACATGAGTGTCCTCAATGCTTTGTTGGTGATCATGATGTCATGAAGAGCTGGGATCGATTTGTCCGTCAGTGAGCAGCCCTGCAGACTACAGGAAGAGAAGAGGCAGTGAGTGAGGTGACATTGGAAAATAAATAGTGTACACACTCACAAGAAATGAAGAGCAACTCAACATCCTTTAATACAATGACAAGGGTGGAAATCTCGTAGAATAAGTTCATCAAAGAGGGAGGGAGTGATCATTGCGGACCCAGGAAAGCAATACTATTTGTTTATTATTTGTTTAAATCGGCTTTGTCCAACATGGCATTTTCCAGGAACGTAACCCACCACATTTGGCGAGATCTGCCTGTGCAATATATTGGATTAAACATCGCGTTTGTCCATGAAAGGCCACTGTAGATACAGGCAGAGTAGCCAGAATCTAAATCTGAGTATGTATTTATATTGGAGAATCCGAAAAGCTATAAAGCTCTTTTTCACATTTGTCCACGCTACCCATCACGAGGCCAATGCTGGTTTAAACTGTATATTAGGTAAGGATAAAAATGTTAAAATGTACAGTAGAACCTCGGAGATCGAACGCACCAGAACTAGAACAAATCGGTGTTCGAACGATATTTCCGAGCATTTTTTGCCCCGGAAACCGAACGAAATTCGGAAGTCAAACAGGCAATCGCGACTTGAAAGAACCTGTACGGCTGAGACGTGTATGGCCAGCGTGCATGACGCTTGCCCAGAAAAGGGGGACTCCCCTTCCAAACAATAACATAACCACCTCCTCCTCACCACCTTCCACTCAAGCCAACAACTCTCCTTACTACAGGAAAAGTGAAGTTCAATGTTCATTTATTTAATTTATTCCAGATATTTATTCATTTATTTCTTGTGTTTCTTGTTTTTTTGAATTATTTTATGTATGTAATTACTGTAAACTTCGTGTAAAAATGCTTTATAATGAGATATTTCTTGTGTCTGGAACCAATTAATGTAATTTACATTAATTTTTATGGGGAAAATGTATTTGGTGTTTGAACAAATCGGTGTTCGAATGGCCTTCTGGAACGAATTAAGTTCGATCTCCGGGGTACTACTCTATGGGGTTGGCGTATAAGAGCCATTGGTGACTTTATGGCTTTAATAAGGGTCAGGTTGTGGTGTTGTTAATGTAAAAGTATGGGTGGGCAATTAATATCAAGATCGCTGCCGTTCGTTATGTTTTATTCTTAATTTTCATTCATGACGTTATCTGGCTTCCAACATCCGGTAAAACTGCTGCAAATGCTGTACTACTCCGGAGATCAGCACCATGTGCTTGACAAAACGAGTAGCTGTGCTTTATTTCAGTGTCAAATAATATATACAGTACATTATACACTACATACAACAACTTAAACAATAAAAATGCTGCATGTATATAAATGTTTCATGACTAACAACTACAGTTATAGAAAGATAAAATATACAGTGTGCAGTTCGGCGTTCGCCAGAGCACCAATCTGAAGGCTGCATCAGTCCGGCGATTGTCAAACACAAGTTGTTGTCTAACACAAGTTGTTGTTATCAAACACAAGTTGTTGTCAAACACAAGTTTCTGTCAAACACTAGTTGTTGTCAAACGCAGGTTGTTGTCAAACACAAGTTGTTGTCAAACACAAGTTGTTGTTGTCAAACTGTTGAATATGTAGTGTTGTATATGTCGGGATTATGAAATTTGATAAAAATAATTTAAAAAAATGAAATTTCAAAGAAATGCGTAAATCGCATAAATTATGTTAATGAATGTAATTATATGCATAGATTATGATAATCACAGAGCTAATCGTATTAATTAATGCGAACGCTTGCGATTATGTTAATGTATGCAGTTATGATAATTAGGCTTAGCTTCGTTATCCAGAGAAGTATCAATCGGGTAAAACGATTATCTTTGATTAAACATTTACTGATTATCTTAGTGTGTTTATGTTATGTTACGTCTCCAAATTCATATCTCAACGCAGGTTACAGTTCCTATGAATAAGACAGTTTTACATGGACTTGGAAAGAAACACTCGAGATACTTCTGTGTTAACAATTTT
Source organism: Entosphenus tridentatus (assembly GCA_014621495.2). Taxonomy (NCBI): domain Eukaryota; kingdom Metazoa; phylum Chordata; class Hyperoartia; order Petromyzontiformes; family Petromyzontidae; genus Entosphenus; species Entosphenus tridentatus. The sequence continues at coordinate 16,499 of JAAXLI020001494.1, forward strand.
TTTTTATTCTAAACAAACATATGACACTCTACATGCAAAGGCAAAAGTATACGTCAATAGATTCATCGGCAAGATTATGTGTTAACGAAAGGTTTGACAATAGTGGGTGGGTGCGTGTGTTCAAAGAAACAGGTTTGACACTATATTCTCCCTCTCTGTAACGTATCGATTCGCAATGAGGATTTCGAGAGTTTTAGTTTGCATCGATGAATCTATTTGTCGTTTATGCGATAAGAGAAACTAAAAAAAAAGGCAAGAAAAATTTCACACTCTTATAACCGACGGATTCTTAATTACTCAGAGGGCCACGATTCCTCACGGCCAGCTGGTGTTCCAACTTTATAATTAGTCTTTAGATGATTGTCTAGGGTGGGTCCCATTGTGAGAGAGGTGGATTGTCTCTTGGATAAATTCTTGCATGCCCCGCGGGAAGTAGATGTGTGTTTGTGTGTGCCTCCTTGAGGTTGTGAGTGGGGGAGGTGATACGACCCTGGTCCGGAGATCTTCTCTCGCCCGTGCGGGTTGCAGCCGCGACTTTCTCCGCTGGGAGGTGAGCGGCGTCGGCCCGCTGCTGTTCGTGGAGAGACTTGCCCGCTGGGTGGTGCCCGGCGGCGCTTGGCGGTGCTTGGCGGCCCTCGGTAGCTGACGGCGCGGTGGCGCGTTCTTTGTAGCTGACGGCGCGGTGGCGCGCTCTCGGTAGCTGACGGCGCGGTGGCGCGTTCTCGGTAGCTGACGGCACGGTGGCGCGTTCTCGGTAGCTGACGGCACGGTGGCGCACTCTCGGTAGCTGACGGCGCGGTGGCGCGCCCTTGTAGCTGACGGCGCGGTGGCGTGCTCTTGTAGCTGACGGCGCGGTGGCGCGTTCTTGTAGCTGACGGCGCGGTGGCGCACTCTCTCTCTCCACTGCTGGATGACGAGTCGGTTCTCGTTGGTTGTCGCTCTGGCGATGAACGATGCTTTCGTTCGTTGCTGGTATTGACGTTGGGTTGAAGTTGTTGGCTCGAGAGTGATAACTGGAATCTCCGTCAGTTTCACTCGCAGCTCGGCGGCTCAGTGTAGCAATTCTTCTTAGGTGGTGCAGACCTCAGCTTGTCAATGCACGTCGCTACCCCGCGAACATCGTCATTCTGGATGACGGAAGAGCTCCTTCGTTGTCGGCGACGAGATGAGATGGGGGCCTGAGCCCCGGTGGCGTCGAGATGAGATGGGGGGCCCTGAGCCCCGGCGAGATCCCGGTGGTACCACTGGTGGGATATGTTTTAAGGGATTTTTGCCTCGGCTTATATCGGGAAAATCCACTCGGTTTTTTTTCCGAGTTGTTCAAAGGCCGGAACCATATAACTTTTTTTGTTTGTTTGTGTGTGTGGACACATCTGCGTCCGTGTGTGTCGTGTCTGTGCCCGTCCGTGTGTGTTTTATTGGGGGAATAAGGTTTGTTTAAAGAAGCAGCTGTCCGCAATAATTCTGGAAGAAGGGTGGGGGTTTCCTCGCGAAACGGCGCCACACATGAGTCATCAAACCAAACCAGACTGACGATTCGCGTTCGCACCGAGGTTGCAAAATCATAATCCACGTTTTTTTATGATGAATAATATTGGTCACGAAAGCCTACGCGTTAAGTGATTTCTATAATCCCTTCCCTCGCTCTGGGCCTTTATCCTTTGTCTCACACAGCTTAAGTTGTTTTTGGTTTGGAAGTTAAAATTAGACTCACTTGGCTGCTTAGTATTATTGTAATTTGATAGCAAGCGACTCAAGGTATGCCGTAGCCATGTTCACGGTATTTCCATCGTGGTGTGATCTCTTTATGGGGAGATGTTACTTGCTCGTGTGCGCAAATCTTGCTGTCCGTGCTGCGGGGAGACAAAGACGACTGTGCTCCACCGTGTGGAGCACACTGCGCGGGTGTTTTTTTTTTTAGAGGCATTGTTAATTTCATTTCTCGAGCCGTCGCCCGCTCGTCACGAACTTTTATGAGGGCCATTTCCTGGCTTTGTGCCTGCTCTGTGGCCGTTTCTCTCGGGAAGACAAAGACGGCTGTGAGCTGCTCGCTTTCCCTGGAGTGTTGCCTGTTGAATTTCGATTTAAAGCTTTCGTGACTGCAGGGATTTATCTTCTTGGTTCTTTCGGTAAAGTCACGTAGAAGGGAAGTTATAAAATAATAAAAATAAAACATAATAAAATAATTCTCACGACGTTTCGGCCACAACGCAAGCAGCCGTCCTCAGGTGAAACCAGGTCTGTCGAGGCGACAGCGTCTGAATGAAACAGCACACGTGCATGGAGCATATATATAAGCTGGGTTGGAAGGGGGGGGGGGGG
>JAAXLI020001494.1:23820-35859 GCA_014621495.2 Entosphenus tridentatus
AGTCATCGACAAGTCCACTCAACTGCACATCGTCCTGTACCACATCATTCCATCTCTTCTCTAGCCTGTGCCGCGCCCATTTAGCCCCCTCGATCCGGTGGAACAAAAGGTATTTAGGCATGCGGTGGCTTGGCTTGCGGACTACATGGCCAAGCCAGCGTAGCCTTGCCTGGTGTAGGAGGTCACCAATGGGACTTTGTCCAGATCTTTCAAGGATGTGTGAGCTTATCACACAATCCAGCCTGGTTAAGCCCAGGATGGATCGTAGGCAGGCCAGCCTAAATGTTTGTAACCCGCGAGGATGTTGCATTAGGGGGGTCCAAGTTTTGCAAGCATAGAGAAGGGAGGGAATGACCGTGGGCGAGAAGACGTGGAGTTTCGTGTGGAGCGAGAGACCAGGTAGCTTCCACACAGTGTTACGCAGCCGATGCAAAGATAATGCCGCTCGACTGATTCAGAGTGAGACCTCTGGTGTTAAACCGGAGCCGGTTATGAGCACACTGGGCAGGTATGGGAAATTCTGCACTCTCTCCACAACTGGCCCATCACAAATTGTGAGTTGTGGGGGTAAATTTTCCGATGGTACAAAATACCCAGGCAGGTACTTAGTTTTGGTGGGGCTGATGGTAAGGCCCCACCTCTTTAATGGCAACTCCAGGTTCAGCAGCAGCGCGTCCAACTCCTCTTCTGAGTGAGCATTAATTACCAGATCATCTGCATACATAACGTGTTTGACCAATAGGGAGCCATCCCTTGACCGCACCCAGGCATCGATCAGCCTCCCATTGAAGGCTTAATGAACTACGTAGAGGCATTGGAGGCTTAATGAACTACGTGGTCCAAATATATGTAAAAGAATGTGGGAGGCAGAGGACATCCCTGTCGCACCCCAAGGTGTAGAGGGAATGGCTTTGACTCACAGCCACGTAGTTTGACGCAGGGCCGCTCACCATCATGAAGGTCCTTAAGGATCATGAGCAGAGGGTCAGAGACTCCGAAAGCACAAAGAGCAACCCTAAGCCCAGGCCTACTGATGGTATCATAGGCCTTGAGCAGGTCGAAAAAGCACACACATGGACTAACATGCACACATGGACCTACAGGCACGCAAAGAAATGGACTTACACTAACATGGAGCCACGCACACACAGCGACTAACACACACGCACATGGACTGACACACACACAGACACACACATATCAACTCACACACACACATTGACTTACACACAGAGTGACACGCACACATGTATAGACTTACACACACATATGGACTTACACACACACATACATAGATTCACAGACATTGATCTATACACACACATATGGACTTACAGACACACACACATGGACCCACGCACACACATCGACTTATAGACACACATCAACTCACACATACATAGTCTCATGAACTTACACACACACATATCGACACACACATGGACTGTCACACACACATGGACGTACGCACACACACATGTATGTACAGACACACGCACATGGACTCACACGCACACATTAACCAAAAAAACACACACAGAAAGAAATGTACTTATACTGACTGACATGGAGCAACGCACACACAGCGACTAACACACACGCACACCGACTGACACAAACACACAGACATATGGACTGACACACACAAACACATCGACTCTGACACACAGACTCACACACACGTTGACTCAAACACACAGACACATGGACTTACACACACACATGGCCGCAGACATGCACATCGACCCACACACACACACATGTACTTAGACGCAAACATTATTATTGTGAAAAGAAGTGACTTGATTAATAAAGAGTAGTTTTCTACACACGCACACCATGCACACACATGGATTTACGCACACACACACGGACTTACGCACACACATCGACGGTATGCACTATCACTACAGCAGCGCATACCGACTGTGGTGGTATCTGCTTTCACTACTGCAGTGCACACGGACTGTGGTGGTACCTGCTATCACAAAGGCAGTGCATACTGACTGTGGTGGTAGCTGCTACGATAACAGCAGTGCATACTGTGGTGGTACATGGTTTAACAACAGCAGTGCATACTGAATGTGCTGGTACCTGGTATGATTACAGCAGTGCATACAGTGGTGGTCCCTGCTTTAGCTACTGCAGTGCATACGGACTTTGGTACCTGCTTTCACTACAGCAGTTCATAGTGACTGTGGTGGTCCGTGCTATTATTACAGCAGTGCATAGTGTGGTGGTACCTGCTTTCCCTGCAGCAGTGCATGTATACTGTGGTGTAAGGTGCTATGATTACAGTAGGGCAAGTGACATTGGTGGTACCTGCTATGATGACAGCAGTGCATAGTGACTGTGGTGGTACCTGCTATGAGTAGAGTAGTACATGCTGACTCTATAGCAGTATATACTCTACAGTAGTACATGGTGACTCTATAGCAGTATTTATCGACTCTAAAGTAGTACATCCTGACTTTATAGCATTATTTATCGACTGTACAGTCGTACATGCTGACTCTATAGCGGAATTTATCGACTCTAAAGTAGAACATGCTGACTAGATATGGACTGTACAGTAGTACATGCTGACTCTATAGCAGTATTTATCGACTCTGCATTAGTAGATGCTGACTCTATAGCAGTATATATCGACTGTACAGTCGTACATGGTGCCTCTATAGCAGTATTTATCGACTGTACAGTAGTACATGCTGACTCTATTGCAGTATTTATCGAGTGTACAGTTGTACATGCTGACTCTATAGCAGTATAAATAGTGACTCTATAGCACAAAGTACTCACGTCACAGAGTGCCTTGTGTGGCCGTGAGCTCGACCGAATGCGCATGACTTGGCAGGGTCCGCTCCCCCCACGCAATTGTCGTCAGTTAGTACGGTCGAGCTCGTGCAATAAGTAAATAATTAAAGTAAGAATGGCATTAAATCGCTAATTAAACTAATTAAAAGTTGACGGATGGGAAAACGGAATAGCCTATTCCCACCGTCTGAGAGCCAAATCCCCCGCAAGCGCGCACGCGCAGAGACATTTATATATAAGACTAGCGGTAAGTACCCGGCGTTGCCCGGGCAAAAAAGGCAGACACACACATGTAGTTACACACACAAATCGACTGACACACACACAGAGTTACACGCACATATCGACTCACACATACATACATATGTAGGGGTGTCAGGGGAAGGATTCCCACCAATAGGAGGGTTAGTGGGAGGGGTGATCGAGGAGATATAAGGGGAGAACGGGCGGGAAGACGGGGCCTTTGGCGGGAACGAGATTGGGACGGCTGGGGACAGGTGTGGATGGGAGAAAAGGATTAAAAGACGAAACCCCTGCAATCTTGTGTCGGCTCTCCTTTACATCTGGTGGCAGCGGTGGGATTTACAATGGCTACGAAGAAGAATCCCCGCGGAAAAGAGCCAAGAGAAGAGGAAGCAGGGGCCGGGGATCCTTCCCATCCCGGGCAACAAGGGGGCCTGCTACCGCATGGCCCGCGTGGAGAGGGCACTCCAGGAGCTACTGCAGAGGCTCCCTATGGGGAGCCCGCCAGCACCGGGACCCCCACCCCTACGTGTACTACAGGAGGAGAGGCCACGGGACCCGGAGGCCGACCAGCCGGCCGGGCAGGAGCCGCAACCAACCTTGTCACGTCAGCCGCTGCCGCTCCCGCCAAAACCCCCAGGGCTAAACACCCAACATGGAAAGCAGGTGGCAGGACGGGCGCGTGGCCGAGGAAGAAGATTGGGAGGCGTTTGTCCGCTGATTCGAGGCTGCCTTCCACGCTCTCGAGTGGAAGGCAGCTTCGAGGCACTACGAGCTTTGCCATACGTTCTGGGCGACGAGGCGCCCTCCTCTTACACCTCCCTTCCCTCGCACAGCAATACCACGCTACAGGCGGCCTACGAGGCTTTGGGGGAGATCTACTGCCCGGCGTAAGGAGCCTTTAAACGGTTCCAGGACCGCCAGCGAGGGGCTAGAGAATCCCCTTTAGCCTACAGGGGTGCGCTGCTCGTGTTGGCGAGGAGGGCTTTCCCTCGCCTGGCTGAAGAAGCGCGTAAATAATTAAAGTAAGAATGGCATTAAATCGCTAATTAAACTAATTAAAAGTTGACGGATGTGAAAACGGAATAGCCTATTCCCACAGTGGGGCTTGGGGCATGCCACCCGGCAAATTGTTTTGCACGAAAACCCCACCCTCTGAGAGCCAAATCCCCCGCAAGCGCGCACACGCAGAGACATTTATATATAAGAAGATAGGTGGCATTCACAAATATCAGTTTACTCACAACCATCCATTCAATTATACTGCACTGCATCTTTATAATATGAAAAGTGTTCGCGTTTATAAAAACACGAAGTTTCTACAGAGGATCACACACAAGTGTAGTACATTTTCATCGAGGAACACAGAGGAATGTTTACAATTAATGTATCTGCTAACAATATGTTGTGAATATGAATATTGCTTTAGCTTACGTGGTAAATTGAAATGTATTAAGATTACAGTAAAATTTTTGAAAGTGGACTCGATTAAGCAGGACAACAAGATTAAATGTGTTCACATTTAAATGTTTACTTCACAACGCGTTGCACCAAAAATTAGCACAGTTCGTGCACAAAGCACATGTGAGAAACGAACAGCAGAGCTTACCCGAGACTCTTCAAACCTGTGTTGGCCTTGAGGATGACACTGAGAGAGGAACCCGACTTCTCTGTCAGTGAACACTGATACAGTCTGCAGGGAGAGAAGAGACTGTTAGTGGGGGCAGAAGGGATGGGTGGAGGGTCTGGGCACAGAGTGGGGGATGGTGAGGGGTAGTGAGGGATGGTGAAGGGTGGTGGTGGTTTATGGGACAGTGATTGAGGGTCGTGTTTGTGGAGACTGTGCACAAATTAACCTAATGTCAACTTTAATAGGGGCTTGCAAATAGCAACTGCTGTGATGTGTGTGAATGTCTACTATGTGTATATTTGCATTAGTCCATCTCTATGCGTGTTTGTACATGTGTATCTTAGTGTATGCATATGTGTGCAATGCGCGTGGGAAATATTGGTGCAGTGGTTAGCACAGTGAGCCACAAACCTGGTTTGATTGCCGCTCACGGCTAACTTCATTGATATCTAAAAAGGCCGTGGACCTCAACTATGTCGACTCAGCCTTAAATTAGTACCTGGTGTAGTAAGCAAACATAAGTTGGCGGAGTGTGGTGCTGGCCTCCATACCCCTCATGTGCCGTTCTGGTCTTCATTAGGTGTTCCCTAACAGTATATGACCCAAAAGTCTGCTAAAGGCTCTCTGTGGAATCTCTGTGTATGTATATATAGATACAAAAAAATCATGATTTCTCTTCGATATTGCATCATCTTATAAACGGTCACATCTGAAAGCGTTTAATTTACCATCTCATCGCAATGCAATTGAAAGGGCACCCCCAGTGACAACTTTCTGAGCACAAGGTAACTCAGCACCTGGCCTGCATATCGGCGTTTCCACTACAACTCTTCCCATATCTTCTCATTCCTAATTTCCTCAGAACATCCTCCCATTTCCACGTCAAATAATGTATACAGTACATTATACACTACATTCAACAACTTAAACAATAAAAATACTGCATATATACATTTTTCATGACTAATAACTACAGTAATAGAAATGTAATATGAAGATGCACCTGGGGGTAACTGGGCCATAGTGATAGGCTCTGCCGGCCTCAGCCCGCAGCCAATGGGATGTCGAGTCAGGGGCGTAGCCTGTGGCTGCATAGCAACATCTGGAAGGTTCCAGGGGGCGAGGCTGATGATTGGCTGCATGGTATCACGTGGGCCAGGTGTTATAAGGGGTGGAGAGAGACAGCTCCCAGTCAGCGTGGAGAGGGGCTGAGGAGGAACCACGTCTGTGTCACCGGCACGCCAGCGACCATGTGGAGGGCCGGAGGCTGTCTTCGACACACACCGTCAACCAGCGGAGAGGCCGGCGCAGATGCAACTCCGGCTGCGGACGAGGGTTGGTGGCGGGCTATCAGAGCAGATTGAATCTCTCCGCGCGGTGCTGCTGAGCCTCGTCACGTTGGTCGCGTCGTCTGCTGCCCCGGGGCGGCCTCGGGGTGTGGTGCCGAGTGTGGACGACCAGGGCCTCCCTCGGGGGGTCTCGGAGGAGACGGCCGCCATTACGCTCGCCGCGCCACCTGTGGCCACCATTTTGGTGGAGCCGTGTGCCGCGCGGGTGGCGGGAGCGTGCACGCCCAGAGACGACGACGGTGGCCGCAGCCATTGCCTCCCCAACATCAAGGAATTTGTTGCCAGTGGTGACTGAAGCGCCTTTACTTGGCGGTTTGAGTCCGCTTTTCGATCGGTGCGGTGGACGGAGGCCGAGGCATTGAACGCTTTGCCTACACTGCTGGACGACGTATCGTTGGCGGTGTTCCGCTCCATCCCGGTCGACAAGAAGAAGACACTGAAGGACGCGTTCGCTGAGATGGCGGAGGTTTACGAGCCGCCGTCGACCGCTCACAGGAAATTTATGCAGCGGCATCGGAGCCCCGAAGAAATGCCTCTGGCGTATCGCGGCACGCTGTTGGCGCTCGCGATGGCCGCCTACCCCGATTCCTCCGCCGACCTTTTCTTTTGGACGCCAAGTTCAACTTTCGCCGTTGGGAGCAGATGGCTGCGTGGACGGGGAACCCGGACAAGGATGGCGAACCGCTGGGATGGTCCACGTCTCGTGTCATTCACATTCCGGACAGGTCCAGCGACGACGACTTGGCAGCTGCCGCTCCTCGCTGGGTGCCGCAGCGGTGGCCGGGGTTGCGACGCGACGGTGCCGGGATGCCACGGGCCGGTGCCGACGCGGCCGCCCAACGGCCGGCCGCGACGTCCTTCAAGTGTGGCCACTTGGGCCACTTCGCTCGAGATTGTCGGCGCCGTTCCGGTCCTCCGCTGCCTCCGTCGACTCTCCCTCCATCCTCTCCCCCGGAGGCGGATCGCCATTCTGCTCGGGCAAGTCGGCATGCATCAGACACTCGGCATATCCCGACACCTCATGCATCCCTTCACACCACAGAGAGCCTATCTGATGATAATTGTGGACACGTAGATTCGGCACCGCGCATTATTACCCAGTGGAAGAAATTGGCTCGGTGGGTGGTCGCGGCTGCGTCGGGGTCTTCTACGGTGCCGGGCACCATTCAAGGGGTGGACGTTTGTATTTTGGTAGACACCGGAGCGTCGGCCACGATCATTTCCGATGTTATTTTTCACCTGCTGTCCATCCCTGCTGCGCGGTTTCAGCCGGCTTTTGACACATGCATCGCCGCTAATGGGGGTAGCATGGGTATCATTGGGCGGGTGGAGGTCCATATTGCCATAGGGAACATTGCCGCGTCAGGTTCGGTCCTTATCTCGCGGTCATTGGCGGTTCTGTGTCTGTTGGGCACCGATTTTCTTCGTCGGATGCCTGTTAAGATCCTTGTGGATCAGGGCTGTTTAGAAATGCCTGAAGTGTGGTTCCTACCGTCCCTGTTGGGCTGCCCACCTCCGGAACACGCCGTTCACGCGCTTGCCGATGTCGCGGTAGAGATCCCTCCTGGTACGCAGATGCTCATCCCATTGCATTACCGTAAACGGTTGGAGGTTGCGGATGGGATGGCAGGTGTTTTGCTATCCGTCGAATTCCTTGGCTAAGGTTTTCTCTCTTGTCGCAGCTCAAACCTTTGTTCGGGCCGGACAAGCCCCATTCTTGCAAGTCTTGAATGGGGGCCCGGAATGGGTAGTCGTTCCGGCAGGTGCGGTTTTGGCCCATGCCACTACCGCCTTTACTGGCCTCAACAGGGACCACTCACGTGGGTTGGCTGCGGGCATATCTCATACTGCTGATTCAGAAGAAAGATGGGTCGCCAAATTGTGCCAGGAGAATTCGTCCCTGTCCCTTCCGCAGCGTGACGCGCTGCTCTCACTGCTGTCGCAGTACACGGACATCTTCAGCAAGGATGATTTTGAATTGGGTCGTGCCTCGCTCTTGTCACACCACATTGACACTGGTGCGGCAGGTCCAATACATATGAACCCACACCGCATGAGTCCTGCGGAAAGGGAGCACGTGCGTGGCGCGGTGGACGACATGTTAACGGCTGACATTATATCGCCGTCCAACAGCCCTTGGGGTGCCCCGGTTGTGTTAGTTAAAAAGAACGGCGGACTTCAGTTCTGCGTTGATTTTCGCCGGTTGAATAAAATATCCGTGGCAGATGCTTACCCTCTGCCGCAGATAGACAATTCTTTGGACGCTTTGTCGGGGGCTAAATTTTTCTCTAACTTGGACCTCTCGTCGGGATTTTGGCAGCTTCCCCTCGATGATGCGTCGAAGCCAAAAACGGCGTTTTGCGCACCGCAAAGCTTGTTTTAATTTAACCGCCTTCCCATGGGCTTGAATGCCGCGCCCGTGACGTTCCAATGCCTGATGGCGTTGGTATTGGCAGGACTGCAGTGGGATGCGTGCCTCATATACTTGGTCGACGTTATTGTCTTTAGTCGCACTTTCGAAGAACACCTTCAATGGTTGAAGGCTGTTTTTAAATGAATGCGTTCCGTCGATCTCAAGTTTAAGCCCAAAAAGTGTCATTTATTACAGCATTCTGTCCGTTACCTTGGACATATCGTCAGGTCTGGCGGTGTCTCCACTGACCCGGACAAGACTTCTTGTGTCCGTGAGTTGCCGATGAACACTTCCGAAGGTGACGTGCGATGATTAATTGGCTTTGCGTCTTTTTATCATCGGTTCATTCAGAATTTCGCCACGCTGGCGAAGCCTCTGCATGTCTTGACGGGCAAGAATCAGAGGTTCAGATGGGGATCGGAGGAGGAACTGGCCTTCCAGTCCCTCTGGGATCGATTGGCTACTGCACCAATGCTGGACTACCCGGATTTCTCGCAGCCTTTCATCCTTGACACGGACGCTAGCGACACCGGAATCAGTGCTGTTCTGTCTCAACGTAAAAACGGCGTTGAACGGGTTGTGGCATATGGCAGCAGGGTGTTATCCCCAGCTGAAACTCGTTATTGCATCACTCGCCAGGAGTTGCTGGCGATCGTCCATTTTGTTCGCCAGTACTGGTCCTATCTTTACGGTAGAAAATTCCTTGTGCACACTGACCATGCGGCCCTGCAATACTTGTTGAAATTGGAACCGTCTGGACAGCTGTCACGATGGTTGGAGTTGTTGCAGGAATTTTCTTTTGACATAACCTACAATAAATGTACCCACCATGGGAATGCAGATGCACTTTCCAGGTTGCCCCTAGGTCCTCCTTGTGCCTGTTCAACGGGCACTCATCGCTGCGCCGGACTGCCCTCTCCGCCCCGCCCTGTTATGAGTATGGTGCCGAAGGTTGACGGGTAAGCCGCGCTGGTTGAGGCCGACAGCACGCTGCACCTGCCGTGCTCGGTGTGGCAGCGTGAACAGATGGCCGACACCTCGTTGGCTCCTCTGCGAGATCGGGCCGGAGGGTCGAGATCTCATTTGTCCTGTGGGAATTTGCAGCTGATTACCAACCAGGATGGGTTGTTTATGTGCAGAGACAACTTGTGGGGCCGTTCACGGCTTGTTGTGCCGACATCACTCCGTTATGATCTTATCTGCGTGCTGCATGCCGACAAGTTATTGCATCTCAGTGTGCAGAAAACCTTGCTCACCATGCAGCGGGATTTCTTTTGGCCTGGTATGACAGCGGATGTCATCAAGGCTATCCAGGCATGCCAGGAATGTGCGAGGCGGAAACCGCCGCGTGAGAAATATATTCCGCCCTTGAAATCGATTGAAGTGTCGCAGATTAATGAGCTAGATGCTCTAGATATCCTTGGGCCGTTCCCCCCTTCAGCTAGGGGTAACAAATTTTTCTTGGTCGGGGTTGAATATTTTTCTCACTGGCCGATGGCCTGGCCCCTGCCCGACCAATCGGCTTCGTCCATTACCGAAGCATTCCTGAATGGCTACGTGATGGACAAAGGGGCTCCGGAAAGGTTACTCACGGACCAGGGCTGTAACTTCTCCTATAAATTGCTCCGGGATGTGTGTGCAGCTTTGGGCCAAATAAGATTCACACTTCCCCTTACCACCTGCAGACGGATGGAATGGTGGAATGGTTTAACCGTACCCTGTCGGCTATGCTTTGTCACACGGCGAGTGAAAAGCAGACCGACTGGGACTTGCACATACCTGGCGCTCAGTCTGCCTACCGCATGGTCCCGCACTCTTCTACGGGATACTCGCCATTTTTCCTTATGTACGGGCGGGAGAACATGCCTCCCATTGAAGTGCAACTGGCTACGCCCGCGAAGGAACCTCCCCTCTCCTTTCCTGAACACGTTCGCAAGACGCTTTGCCGTGTCACGGAGGCACGCGAGGCCGCTAGGCTCGCTACGGCCTGGACACAGGCCCGTCGGACACGACGCGACATGCCATGGGCTGTGGGTGACGGGGCTTGGCTCCATTGTCCGCAGGTGCCTGTGGGTACATCCCCTAAACTGCACAGGCCTTGGCAAGGGCCCGTTAAATTGATAGACGTTCGCAATTCCCAATGTGTTCGCATCCAGTCGGGGTTGTGTCGCTGGTATGTACACTCGTCACGGCTGAAACCTTATTTCGCACTGGGCACTGGCCTTTCATCCCCACTTGCTGACCTGCCGGGGTCTGATGTGCCCGACGTGCTACCTGGCTTGCCGATTGATCCCCAGGGGGGACCTGTTCTGCTCCCCACAGACACACAGGCTTTGAAGGACACGGCGCCCCTTGACGAGTGGCCTCCTGCCAGACCTGTTCCTTCCACGAAGGATGCTGGGCCTGCTCTGGCACCGCTGCACCCTCCTGCTGGGCAGTTAGCAAGGCGACTACGTTCCACGGGAGGAGACGGACCGGCGTCATGCACGTGCTCTAAATCACTTCCGTTCCATTAAAAGTTGATTGTCATGTTGCGCCTTCTTTTCCGATGTCGCTTTTGGTGTTTTTTACCTTAAGTCATGTGTTGTTTGGCGCCCTAATGTTCATTCGTGTTGGCGTTCCTTATCTTCATTCATGCATTGTTGGCGCCCTAAATGCTCATTCGTGGGTTGACACATCTCGGTGGGTCGTACCGGTGCATCGCCCTTTTCCCAGCCAAGATGGCTGACTTTTCACACGGGGGGGGGGGGGGAACCAAATTTGAGACGCACCCGGGGGGTAAATGGGCCATAGTGATAGGCTCTGCTGGCCTCAGCCCGCAGCCAATGAGACGTCGAGCCAGGGGCGTAGCCTGTGGCTGCATAGCAACATCTGGAAGGTTCCAGGGGGCGAGGCTGATGATTGGCTGCATGGTATCACGTGGGCCAGGTGTTATAAGGGGTGGAGAGAGACAGCTCCGGGTCAGTGTGGAGAGGGGCTGAGGAGGAACCATGTCTGTGTCACCGGCACGCCAGCGACCACGTGGCGGGCCGGAGGCTGTCTCCGACACACATCGTCAACCAGTGGTGTGAGGGAGCGAAGCAGCAAGCGGACGCCACGCTGGGGGGCCGGAGGGGAAAGAGGAACCCACCGTGTGAGGGAGCTGTGAATGAGGAACGGATAAAGAAAAGACAAAAGACACGGTCTCGTCTGGAGCAGATTTATTACAGAAACAGTAAATATGCATTCTAGATTTGAAGCTTTCGTGACTGCAAGGATTCATATTCTTAGGTTTTTTCGGTAAAGTCACGTAGGTTAATTTTTTTAAATTAATAAAAGTAAAATAAAAAATAAAATAAAAATCATGACGTTTCGGAGGCAACACAAGCTTCCGTCTTCAGGTGGAACCGTCACAACACGATAGCTGTATCAAGTGAGAGAAATTCCAAGAAAAACAATCCTTGTATATATACTGGTTGAGGGTAGGAGGAGCCAAGGTAGGCCCTGAATATTATTTTTGTGAGGTTCGGTGCGGCTGAAGCACGCTGTTAGGAATGAGCCTTTGTTGTGTAAACTAGGTGCGGATGATGTAAAGGTGCGTGTAAATGGGA
>JAAXLI020001495.1:114-10931 GCA_014621495.2 Entosphenus tridentatus
CCGTGGCCACTAGTCCATTCACACTGCAGGCTGACTCCCCTGTCATTACCTCCCGTGGCCACTAGTCCATTCGCACTGCAGGCTGACTCCCCTGTAATTACCTCCCGTGGTCACTAGTCCACTCACACCGCAGGTTAACTCTGTCATTACAAATGCATCGATTTGGTGAAACAAAGTAGTTATACTTACGTGCCTGTGCTTAATTTGTCTTTTCGACTATTTACCTTCTAAAGAAGATCTGGCCATGTCTCGCGACCCCCTAAAAAGGGCATCTCGCGCGCGGGGGGCGCCCCCCCGGGGATGCATCCACCGCAGGTTAAGAAGAAGAAGAGCCACTGCTCTCGAGGTTTCGCAGCGGCGCTGTTCGCACTCACCGCACCGCGAACCCGGCAAGCTGTGTTCGATTCCCAGCCAGTTGGCGAGTGATATATTAGCCCCCCCCCACCCCTTTCACTTTACCAACCCGCACCACTGACCGGCGTGGTGAAGTATGGCCAAGCAACCCGACTCGCATACCCGACGCGGCGTGACGAAGCCTTCATCCAGCAGCTGCGGAATGATTGTGCATTGACTGCGTAGAATGCACTCACACTCACACACGCGCACGCGGTGTATGACACCTCGTCACGCGTGGGGCTGGTTGCACTCCACACCGCGGGTGGTGTTTCACCCTCCTGCATTGCGCCACGCGGGCAGCTCGAGGGACAGCGTCACTCGAGGCGTTGTGTGCAACATGTGATGGGGCGGGCGGCTCTCGTGTCCCTGGACTCGCGTGGCGCTCGGAGGCCGAGAGGCGCCGTGCTCAGCGTGGGACCGTGACCCCCGGTGTCCCCGTGGGGGAAGAAGAAGGCGCGGGGCTGGTCGAGCGCGCTAACTGGAAGCACGTGGTGTGTTTACCGAAGAGCTTAACCCGACTTCCGCCGCCTCGTGACGGACGAGCACGGAGGGCTGGCCCCGGGCGGGCGGGCGGGCGAGTGGCCCAAGGAGGGAGGGATGGAGGGAAAGGGAGAGAAGGCGTTCTGAGCGTAAGAGCGTGGCGTTGCGAGGATTGCCGCGGAAGAATTGGGCGCTGGGAGGAGGAGCGCTGGGCGAGAGTGGCGGTGCCAACCCAGTGGGGGTTCTGGGTCCCCCCTCCCCCCGCCGCCACCCCCATCCTTCCCCTCCACCTGCACCCGTTTAAATTGATGCAGTCCTACTCACGCACTCGTCATTAACCACACGTGGTCACTCTTCATCATCGTGTATATTTCACGCAATCGTCATGTTCATAGACTGCCATCCTCATCAACTCATCACACTACTCTGCTGTACAAAGTGCACAATTCATCGTTCAACACCTTGGTCGAGGTGCGATATTAAATTAAAACAAGATAAATTGGTGAGATGGCAGAAGAGATGTAGCCAAGAGATGGAGACTTGGCGAGGTATTACGAATGTGTAGACAACGCGGAGATGTCGTGCGATGCGAGAAGAGGGACGCAGTCAAAAACTCGGCCGAGAGAGAAGCTCTGTGTGTTTTACGATTTCAATATTGAGCTGTTGTTTGATGCCACCCCTATTACTTCACGAATCCGGGACCCCGTTGAGCTATCTGGGGCCCTAAGCATTCGCCGGGGTTTTTGTTTTTTGTGCTTATGCGCGGCGCCACCACCACGGGCGAGACGGAACCAGAGACTGGTCGCGAGTTCTGAACGTGCTCGGCCTGGGGTTGACCACGACGTCGCTTTACATCCATCCACTCGTTCGCGGAAGTGGGGCACCTTGGTCTGGCTCACATCTATATCATACTATATTATAAAGAAGAAAAAAACAAGTTTTGCTGGCTGGAGGAGGGATGGACGGACGGACGGTTACGTCCAAAGGATGTGGGAACTGCTCGCATTTATACAGAACAAATTACGTGGTCAAACTGCGTTGGAATTGGTGTGTATTGATACATATATAGTTCGGTTGCGAGATTATATCTCCCTCGCCCGGTATGCAGGAGGACGTGAGTTCGATCCCGACCCTAACGCCTTTTTATTTGGAGTTTGCGTGTCTCTCTCCCCGTGTTCGCGCGGATTTTTCTTCGAGCCCTCCGGTTTTTTCCACCTCCACATTTAAAATCAATATCACGCGTTTAGAGTATTTGGCTGCTACTAATGTCCACGTGACAATAAGCCACTTCGTTGAGCGATCATTTGTGGCCAGGTCATTTCTGAAAAAGTGCTGTGTCGGTCAGTGGACCTTACCTGGTAAAAAATAATATATATAGTTAATACGATTTTCTTGGTTCTTTCGGTAAAGTCACGTCGAAGGGAAGTAATAAAATAATAAAAATAAAACATAATAAAATTATTCTCACGACGTTTCGGCCACAACGCAAGCAGCCGTCCTCAGGAGAAGAACAGGTCTGTCGGAAAAAAAAATCTAAATTTGGTTAATACGAGTTATATATATATACGTGTGTTCTTGACGTGCGTGTGTGCATGTGAGCGTAATGCTTGGGCAGGGAGCCCCACGTGGAACAAACTCCCATGGCCTGGAGGCTCCCAGTGAACCCCATCGTCTGGCACGCGTGGCTCTGCGGTCTCTCCACTGCAATGGATACGCAGCGGCGGTGGCGTCGTCTCGTGATTAGTGGGGCCAGGTAACTCTCCCCGGGACTCGGCCAGGCCCTTCACCACCGGGCGACCCGCGCCAGGTGTGCTGTACCTTGGTGTTCTGCACACAGAGACAAAAGGCAAAGGCCCCCCGTGTAGCCTCGACAGACTGCTGGGGAAAGTGCTGAAATCGAGCACCTATGAATATTCGGCAATTGCACACGCGGGGGTGGGTGGCCACGCCCGGCGGCCTTTGTCTCCCCTAGTGGCATGCGTTTACACACCGCACCAGGTACACATTTGAGGCTGAGTCGACCTAGGGGAGGCCCCGAACCGGTTCAGATAATCGTCATTGGTGGTGTTGGTCGTGAGCGGGATTCGAACTCGGGCAGCCGGGTTCGTAGCGTAGCGCGCTAACTGCTGCACTTCCGTGTCCCATAACCGCTACAAACGCGTGCACATGCGCTGGTGTGCCGATGTATCGGCCGCAATGTGGACACACGAACAGCACTTGACCCAACAGTCTGTCAAGGCTATACGGGGGATCTTTGTCTTTGTCGCAAGGTGGCCGGGCGTCGTGGTGGTCACCCACCCCCTCGTGTACCGTTCCGACCTTAATAGGTACTCGCTAACAACGCTTGTCAATCCACTGCTGGAAGACGGCCTTCCCAGTCCCCCCGCCACGTCTAAGCAGTTCTGCGATGCCATAATCCATCCAGCGTGCCCACCAGAGCTGAATTCGTCGCTCCATCTCTGCGGTGGATGCACGCGAAGACGCGTTCCATCCCTCGTGTGCGCCTCCGTCACTCTTCTTGACCCTCGCCGCGTCCTGAACAAGCCCCCAGTTAAAATTCTTAACAGTTACAACGATACCTTTAACCTCCGCGAATGATCTCTAAATTGTCATCTCTCATTGTTTAAGCAAATATATTTGTCATACAGGTGTATTTTTTTTAAGTGGGGGGTGGAGGGTTAGATTGCTAACGCGATCTTTGGTACGCGATCGAACCCCGGCCCCCCCTTCCCAATAACTCTATTATGTAAAATGTTCGTCGCGACAGCCTCCGTGTTAAACGGATCGATTCGGTTGCTAGAAGTGACAATAACAACAATCGCCGTCGGCTGAGACGAGTGGCAGCCGAAAGGAGGGAACTCGCACGACTGCCGCGGGAGATGGAGCGACTCCATCAGCCGTCACCCAGCAGTGGATTGCTCGTGGCTGATACAGGCCGATGGTCGTATTTGGTGGCAACACCGCGCGTTCGTTTCGAACGAGTGGTGGCGCGTGGTGTCGTCGTTCTGAGTGTTGTGTGCGGCGCGATCAGTGCGGGTGGCTGTCGCATTGCGCATTATCGGGGGGAAAGGGCCGCGGAGCGCGATGTGACGGAGACGATGGGGCCCTGCGCGAGACGTCGCTCCGTCTTGCCCTGTGAGGATTAGCAGCCTTGGCCAGGTACGGTGCGAAAGAGGCTCGACGTACGTGCACAGCGCCTCGGCCCTTGCCATTGGCGCGCGCGCGAGATATGTTTTCACGGAGTGTCAGTCGTTGATTCTAGATTTGAAGCTTTCGTGACTGCAAGGATTCATATTCTTAGTTCTTTCGGTAAAGTCACGTAGGTAAAAAATGAAATTAATAAAAATAAAACAATTAAAAAAATCACGACGTTTCGGGGGGGGGGGGGATCATCAGAATGATCGACCCCCCCCCCTCTCCTCCCCCCCTCAACTTGCTTTTAAGGGCTTACATCTTGAATCCTTGCCTCACTTGATGCAGCTAATCTGGCTGTGACGGTCCCACCTGATGACGGAGACTTGTGTTGCCTCCGAAACGTCGTGATTTTTTATTGTTTTATTTTTATTAATTTCATTTTTTACCTACGTGACTTTACCGAAAGAACTAAGAATATGTCAGTCGTTGCTCATCGGAATGTCAGTCGGGTTGAGTGATTGTTTTCATGGTGATTGCACCGTGAGCGGCGTCGTGGCTGAGACCATCGCTCTTACACTCGAGACACCTGATTCAATCTTGACTTGAAGCTTTCGTGACTGCAGGAATTCATTTGCTTTGGGTCTTTCGGTAAAAGTCACGTAGATAGGTTCAAATTAATAAAAATAAAATAAACTTAACCACGACGTTTCGATCAAAACACAAGCGATCGTCCTCATGTGTTGTGATCGAAACGTAGTTTTATTATGTTTAATTATAATTAATTTAGTATTTCCACTCTACGTGACTTTACCGAAAGAACCAAGAAGAGTAATCCCTGCAGTCACGAAAGCTTTGAATCGAAAAAAGACCGAAAATTCGTAGTTTATTTATTTACGTATTTTTATTAATTTGAACCTATCTACGTGACATTCCCGATAGACCCAAAGAATATGAAAAGCTGATTCAATCACAGCCGGGCTGAATCCCCGATTCGAACCCAGGCTCCCAGCGGCGTTGGCTCAGTTATCCAACACAGGCATTACGAAGGCCCCCGTTCCAACTGCACGTTCACTCTGCTCGCGTGAGTGTTTGAATGCGTGAGGCCCCGAGTGTGTGACTGTGTGGAGGAGGAATGCTCAAACACGGCTAAGAGATGCGGACGGGAGGCGGGGTAGGGGCACGCAGACTTCGAGAGACGAACTGAACGTGTTTTTTATTAATGTTGGTATGTTAACATTTAAAGTGTAGGCGCACATTTATAATTCTTGTTATTCCAAAGAAATAGCAACCAGAAAATTGCATGTATATGCAAAGACAAAGATCCCCCGGGTAACCTTTAACAGGCTGTAGGGGCAAGTGCTGTTAGCGAGCACCTATGAAGGCCTGCACGGCACACGAGGGGGTGGGTGGCCAACACCACGCCCGGCCGCTTTTGACTCCCCAGTAGCGATGTTTACTTTACATCACATCACGTACTCCAAACTCTGCCGGTGTCAATAGAGTTATGCAAGACTGGTCACACACACACACATACACGCACATGCATACCGGATGATAGGATGCACCCATAACTTTGCTTTTTAAAACGCAGGGGAAAGAAAATGCGTCTTACTATCTTGAGAATGCGGCACGCACAAATAGTTTTGTGCTAAAAAAACGTGATGCAGCTCTGGAAGGGACACGACGTGCGTCGGGAGAGGTGACCACCGAGACCTCAACTCATCCGGGAAGGCCTCGTCTGAGAGTCTCTCAGGGGCGTCACGCCGCCGTCCACCGCGTGGGTCGATTGCTTGCAGCGAGAGAGTGGAGAAACGCCGATCCACAAATCCTCGCCTCCGAAGCGACGGATAACAGCCGTGACTCCATCCAGGGTCGACTTTGACGGTGATGATGACTTTGATAATGGCGTGCTGTATCGATGATGCCAGTTTGTTGGCTGGCTGCTGTCTGGGCTCCTCATCACCCCAACAATAACAACTCTGTTGTTGTTGTTGTTAGTGGCTGCGGGGCCGTTGCCACTGAAACTAGCTGGGTAACTGGCTGCACTGGATTTTTCCGTCTAACAAATAAACATCGATATGGTGGAAGAAGTTCTCAAGACGCAACAACAACAAGAAGATAGAAGCACCGAGGAGGTGAGAGTAACACATACAGAAGACTCGACCACCTCCGGTGAGCGTGGTTGGCTACGTACGACGCGAAAGAAGTTCAACATTCGTACACTTAATATATCTTTGACGTTTCATTTTGCGCTCCGATTAATGTAAATCATATTGTTCAAATCATACAAAATCAATATTCAAAAAAAATCTTACAATACATATTATGTTGCCATTTTATTACTGCATGAAAAATCCGATTCCTTTCCATGCTGTTAGAAGGGAGTGCGAACGACAGCTTTCTCTTATTTGCCGTTGCCCAGCAACGGCTCCTCTCCTCGTTTATATGAAACATAACTATTTAATAATAAAATAATAAATAATAAAACATTATAAAATTTAATAATCACAACGTTTCGGCCACAACAGGTCTGTCGGAAAGACAGCGTCTGAATGGGAGGCCCAGGACACGGTCTTTCCAACAGACCTGTTCTTCACCTGAGGACGGCTGCTTGCGTTGTGGCCGAAACGTCGTGATAATTATTTGATAATGTTTTAGTTTTTTTTCCCTTCTACGTGACTTTACCGAAAGAACCAAGAAGATGAATCCCTGCAGTCACGAACGCTTTAAATCGAAAAATAACTATTTAAATTAACTTTTTTTTATTTTACCGGGTACGGCCCACTGAGCTATATGCAGCTCTTTTCCAGAAGCGACCTGGCCGCAAATGACAGCTCAACGAAGTGGCTTATCGCGTGGAAATGTTTCGCAGCCAAATGCTCTGAACGCGTGAGGTTGATTCTAAATGTGGAGAGAAAAAACCGGAGGACCCGGAGAAAAATCCACGCGACCACGGGGAGAGAGAGAAAGAGACACGCAAACTCCAAGTATACAGCAGTCGTCAGGGTCGGGATCGAACTCGCGACCTCCTGCATACCAGGCGAGGTAGTTAACATCTCGCCACCGTGGCGCCCCACATTTCAAACTGAAATGGTTGCAACACGGACCCGTTTTCGCCTTCGCAATGACCATGGTAATGAGCCAATTGGTCTTGAGTCAGACGCCACCAGGCGCGGTGCACCGTTTTTGCGATGAAAATCGAGGCGCAAAGTCCAGGCGTTTTGGGACTTTCGCTTGTTTCGGTGATGACACCGAGGGCCACCTGAACGGAAGTCAGAACAATGTCAATTCCCTCTGCGCTAATGTTTCGCGCGAGTGACTTTCGATGGATTGCCATCAGGGGAACGCAGCAGCAGCAGCAGCCGCAGCAGCCTGCGCGTGTCGTTGGCTACGTACGGCGCGAAAGAAGTTCAACATGCCATACGTACAGAGCGCCGTGGGTTTGCTTCGTCGCAGTTTAAATGCAGGTAAGTGTTGTGATGGTTTACAGCCCTTTGCAAATCCATTTGCTGTCTGAAGGCTTCCCCCCATGAGTGTCCGGTATAGGGGTTGTTTGACCGTAGCCCATCACGCCGGTCAGACGACGCTGGTCGATAGTGTGGTTTGGTGAAGTGGGGTGGGACGCAGGACTTGGTTGCGATTTAATTTCACCACTGACCGTGGCCTGGAATTGAATTGTGAATGGTTCCATGATCGCGTGTGCGCGTTTTACGCGTGAGCGCGTGTGAGGGTATGTGAATGTATCTACGGACCACGTGTGCCTTCCAGACGCTTTTGCTGCTCGTGAATCACGAGTGAGTGTTCGCCTGGGCGTGCGTGGTGGAGTGGTGGCGCAACGGTTTGACTCACTGCGCTACGAACCCTGCGACCCGAGTTGGATTCCCGCTCACAAGCAACATGGGCGACGAACATCTTTGACCGCTGTCGGGCCTCCCCTAGTAACTGGTGCGACGTGTAAACATCGCCACTGGGGAGACAAAGACGGCCGGGCGTGGTGCTGGCCACCCACCCCCTCTTGTGCCGCGCCGGCCTTCATAGGTGCTCGCTAACAGCACTTGCCCCAAAAGTAATACTAAGGCTATACGGGTGATCTTTGTCTTTGTGAGTGTGTATGTGTATGCTCACGACCAACACCAGTGACGATTATCTGAACCAGACCTGAGGCCTCCCCTAGGTAGACTCAGCCTCAAATGAGTACCTGGTGCGGTGTGCAGTAAACATCGCCACTGGGGAGACAAAGTCGGCCGGGCGTGGTGCTGGCCACCCACCCTCGCGTGCGCCGTTCCCGCCTTCATCGGTGCTCGCTTACGGCACTTGCCCCGACAGCCTGCTACAGGCTACACGGGGGATCTTTGTCTTTGCGTGTGTACGCACGCATGCATGCACTCGCGCGCGTGCGTTCGCGTTCGCGTGCGCGTGCGCGTCATATCCCCGGCGCCGCGCGGCTCTGCCCATGTCTGTGCGCGTCCGGTGCCAGTGACGGGAGGCCGCAGCCTCCTCGGCCATCGCTCCTCGTTCGCTCGCTGGCGGCGATTGTCTCGGGGCTCTTAATTCGTCCCGCATTGCATGGCGCGGCCGCCAATTGTCGGCGAAGGACCTGCTTGGTCGACGCAACGAAGCGAGAGACCCAAAGGCTGCTCCGTCTGTCTACACCCTCACTGAGCGTTGCGGGGTTTTTTTTTTAATCCTTTATATTAAGTTCGCTTGCGTGCTTGCGTGCTTGCTTGCTTGCGCGCTTACGACCGTGCAAATTTTTCGGTCGTTTTTTAACCCACTTCCCGTGATCCAATCGAGCTGGCATTTTGCACACAGACTCGTTGTGCGTGACAATTAATGTTCGTGAATTTTTTTTTCCAAAATTTTACACTTTTTAGGACAAAAATATAATATTTAATTACCAAATGCTTAATGCTTGCGCTGCAATCATCTGACCCATAGGTAGCAGCCATCTCAAGCCAGAGGACTAGAGGACTCTAGCCGCCACGCATATAAAGGATTTATAGTGAAAAACTTTGTTTTTACGGGTTAATTTTTTTTGTTTGTTGTTGTTGTAAATATCCACCACCACCACCTCTTCCTGTCACCTCTTTGCAGCCAGCGGCATAAATGGGTTCGCCGCAGCTCGGGCTGTGGGTAGGTCGCGTGCGGCGGGGTGAAGTGTGAGTGCACGGCGTGGAACAGGAGGCCGACATCAAAACTCGAGCGGCTTTCTCTCTCTTTCGAGCAGCTCCGTCTAGCGGAGGATCTTTCCGCCATCGAGGGAACGAGCATTGTGATTGCAGGGCTGCACCTTTATCTTTCTTTTTTTTGTTACACCTTTGCATTTTTACTAAAGTAATGGAGAGGCTTTTTCATTCAGACGCAGTCGCCTCGACAGACCTGGTTTTCACCTGAAGATGGCTACTTGCGTTGTGGCCGAAACGTCGTGAGAATGATTTTATTATGTTTTATTTTTATTATTTTATTACTTCCCTTCTACGTGACTTTACCGAAAGAACCAAGAAGATGAATCCCTGCAGTCACGAAAGCTTTAAATCGAAATTTAATGGAGATGCGTTGAGAAGAAACGTGGTTTTATTTCAAAGCCTCTATCCGACTCCCACCAAACCCAATGGACGAACTCTACGATACTCTGCGCTCTTTTATTCGCCAAAAAAAACATCGGCGTCTGTACACCAAGGCGCCCCGAGCGATCGTTAGCCCCCGTCCCTTGCATCCCCCCTTTGGGTTATTTTTCGACCCATCTCAAGCATCCCCACTTAAACCTCCAACACCCCCCGCCACATCCCACCCCCGCCAATCCTTACTATCCCAGCGACCCCCAACCGCCGTCTCCCTCTCGAGCGTTGACACGCAGCCCTTCCGCTTAGGATCATCTCCGCCGATCACCGTTGAGCAACTCCCCGCGTCTCCCCCAGGGAGAAGCGCGCTCCGCGCCCCCCCCCCCGGCCAACGCGCGGCTCGTGGCCAAATCTGACGTCTCGGGGGCGTGGTGGCTGGCGGCCTTCCTGAAAAAGCGTTTGTGTCTTTTTTTTTGTCAAACAATGCGGCCCGTCAAGCTGCCGTCTGCGCCGTGGCGTCATTAATAATTGTACAACGGGATTGGCCTCTGGGCGATCCCACGTCAATTCATTGTATTTGACCAGGTAAGGCCACCATTGAGCTACAAATCTCTTCTTTTCAGAAGCGACCCTGGCCACAGATGACAGCTCAACGGAGTGGCTTCTCGTCTCGTGAACATTCATAGCGGCCAAAATGCTCTAAACGCGTGATTTTGATTCTAAACGTGGAGTCAAATTTACACGATCACGGGGAGAGAGACACGCAAACTCGAAATATACAGCAGCAGGCGTCAGGGTCGGGAATACCAGGCGAGGGAGCTCACTTCTCGCCACCGCGGAGCCCGATATCACCCCCCTCCCCCTCATCCCGCGCCTTTGACGAAAGTGCTTTCATTAACAGCTAAATTACCTACAACACAGAAATTTAATTTGAAACCAATATTGCTAAATTGGACTTATCGAATTCATTAATTTATCATTTATATCCATATTATTGTATTTTGCACTCCTATCGTTTTTTTGTATTGTTGGTCCCATATACGAGACTCCATTTCACTGGCTGCTGAAGCTACTACGGTAGGCCCCCGAAAGCATGCCCTTAGACACTGGCTCTCTAACTCCACCTTCCAGGTTTTGGAACACGGCAGACTGGTCACGCCAAGGGACATCGCAGTCCTCCCACCGGCACATCGCCACACCGGCACACTGATACCCCAACACCCCAACACACCAACACCCCAACAC
>JAAXLI020001495.1:11331-23306 GCA_014621495.2 Entosphenus tridentatus
CCTTCTACGTGACTTTACCGAAAGAACCAAGAAGATGACGCCGTGGAGTTCGGTGCTGCGCCCTTAAAAGGAAGAGAGGCAAGACATCAGAAGGAAGCGGAGCAGAGAACGATACAGCCGGCTGGGAAGGAATAGTAGCTATGTCATCAGTGATATATATAATATTATCTTGTACATATGTAATACGTTATTACATTGTATACGTTATTACATTGTAAATGCTAATTCCCAGGTTCAGTTCAAGTAATGTTCGGTTTCACATTGGTTGCGGGGCGCCCTGCAGTTAAAGTTGGCCACGCTCACGTGTGCACCTGCTCATGTTTGTTACGATAATCACGATTGCTCCACTGGTATAACTCACAATGTGTGTGTGTTGAACTTCTTTCACACCCTGCGTAGCCACAACCGTGCTGATCGGAGATTGCGGGGGAAGGACGACAAACCAACACGTAAAAAATCAGTTAAAAAGAAATGAGTTTTCAATTCAGATTTTAAAGTGGCTTCCTAATATCGGAAGGAAGAGCTTTCCAGACGGCCACAGAAGCGCATCTGAAAGCGCGCGATGCGGTGGGCGACTTTGTTCGATGACCAGCCAACAGCCGCTGCGAGGATGACAATCCAATTCTCAAAAACCCTGCACTCTGTCATCTACGCATATACATGGTGACCGAATTAATTGTACGCATGTTTATTTTCAGCCACTTAATCTGCCTATTATGACGAGAGCCGACTGTGTGGACATTGAGATGTCGCGGGTTGTCACATTTTTCCAGAACCCTCCCCCACCCCCCCCCCCTACCCCCTCAGCTGCCGCACCCCACGCGGGGTTCGTGCACCTCTTACCCGCATCTCCGAACAACCATCACTCGATCCAGACACTCGCGCACTCGGACGCGATGCTTTGCGTGCCGCTTACGGACGCGCTGCGGCATTTATAAGAGTCAGGCAAATTCCCGCTGGTCGCCTGGATTTACCGCTGCGCAGGTTTCTTCTTCCGGAGCAGTGCAGTTAGGAAGCCACTGGAGCTGCACGCTTTTAAATCTAGCTTGAAAACTCGTTGCTTCAGAACGGCTTGTCGTGTTGAGCTTGTTGTCCTTAGTAATCAGGGCGGCCGCTAGATTAGAACCGTGAACCTCTGCAACAAGCGCTGAATGCGCTACCGCTGGGCCGCTGCCTCAACTCCGATTAGCCCGGTTGGCTACGTACGGTGCGAAAGAAGTTCAATGTACATACCTACATACATGCATGAACACGTAGCACGCGCCACAGCCTGGCGACGCAACAAAGTTCCGTGCGAGTTGCGTCGGCGCACTTTGCGCGATGCCAGCGACTTGCTAAACGACTGCTGAATGGTGGCGGAAATGACGGTCCAGGTAATACGAAAGATGAGAGGACACGTGGTGGCCCCGGGCAAAGATGACTTCTCGCAGTGCCACTGCATAGTCCCCCCCCCCCACTCGGCCCACGCTTGCCAGCGCGAGGGGGGGGGCCCGCCTCGGACGCGTGCTAATTATTTGGAGAATTTGGCTCCCTTTTGCAAAACAAAGTGGCGCCGGGTGGATTTACGGCCGCGCTCGCAGGGCGAGAGCCGCGCAAATTTTCTGAGCGATTACGCCACAATGATGGATTAGAACCTCGTTCCCGTAAAAACCCCCCCGAAAAAAATCGCATTCCTGGAGCGGCAGAGTTTTAGTGCGCGCGGTCGACAATAAAAGCCGCATAAGCGGCCCCCAGGTCTCCAGACGCTCGCGCCGCTGCGCTCATAAATCGCCCGCGGGCCGAAGCCGGGGGCCGCGCGGGCCCCCAAAGGAAGCGGAGCGCCGCTTTCGCGCCGCGGAGTCGGCGCGGTGGCCGGGCCCGCCACCCTGAACCGGCGGCCGGGGCTCGGCAACGAGCGACCGAGCAAACGCTGAAGGATTCCCAAGCAGCTGAAAAGGGGGTGGGGGTGGGTGCCTCGGATTCATGAAATGAAAAACAATGACGAAGCTTAGGGGTCAACGGTGGTCGTCTCGTGTATTAGACTCGCCACCCACCTCCTCCCCGCCCCCGCCATAGGAACGTGGAAATCCCACCGCTGACTCAGGGCTCTCAAGGGAGAGACGAGCGCCGCTTCGGGGCGCTCGTTCGAGCGGCGGGAAGTCACTTTGTTTTGTTTGACCGATGACGGGAAGTGAAACTGACTGCGGTAATTGAACCGATCCAACCCGTGGGCCGCGCGGTCGCCGGAGTAGACGGGGACACGCCGGGCGGCGCGCCTCGTCGAGCGGAAAGCCAAACCGTCGCTCCGCGCTGCCGCGCAAGACAAATAATCAGCGGCGCTTCGGACACTGCTGATTAAGGGGGGGGCGCCGCCCTGTGGAACATTTGGCGCTCGTTTTTCACTCGTTTATTATGCGGATCGTGGCAGTTTCAATCACAATTTACATTACTGCTGGACGTTCCCCTCGCGCATTGCGGGTTTGCCCGCGGAGCGGTGAGCGCCTACGCCGGGGGCAGGGCAACGGGGGGTCCAGGCCTCCGCTGAGCGGCGGGGATTACGGCCGTGCCGAGGCCCGCGAAGGAACGCGCCGACAGAGAAGGAGGAGATGGAGCGGTGAAATCAGCTCGTGTGCGCGGCGCTAGACGGATGAGATTTTGCATCGCGATCCGGGCCACGCCACTGGGCAGGAGGCGTCGTACCTCGAAGAGATGGCGACCGGCGGTGGAGACCAATGGCGGAGTGGAAGCCAATTGCACTCGAGTGGACGCGTACCGCGGAGATGGAGCGATCGGATCAGCTCGGGTGCGCCAGCTGAATGGATTGTGACGTGACAGGATCGTGGGAGGTGGCGACGGCTTTGAGAGGTCTTCATCTAGCAGTGGATTGTGCACGGCTGGGGATAACGAGGATGTCACGTGACGCTGTGTGTGGCAGAGTCCGAGTCAAAGTAGCGGCGATCGCGACGGCGAAAGTGGCGATTGATGCGTCGCGTGGCTGGTCAAGTTTGGGAAAAACTCACCCCGGAGTATTGTGAATTATTTATCCAGCAAAGCCACACTGAGTTGTGGGACTCTTTTTCCGGCGAGGGTCCTACATTGGGTTTTGATTTTAATAAGCTTCAGACAATTCAGTCGTGTTTATACACGTGGGAGGAACCCGGAGCACCCGGATAAAACGCACGCCTGGCGCGACGGCGCAACACGCTATCCCCATACAGATGGAAACAGATGGAGCTTAGTCTACTTGCTGTACCGCCAAGTTATGGCACCTCCTCCTTCGACGCCCACGGGAGATCGAAGGGAATTTCACAACATTGTTGCGCGCTGATCCGACAACCCTCGCTGCGACAGTCCCACACAACACGGGCTAACAGCAACCGCGCTCGCCGTGGTGTGAGTCGCCGATCCCCCATCCCCCACCCACCCACCCACCACCACAACCACCCCCCACCGCGTCTCACGTGCGGTGCACACCTTGGCACCTGGCTCCGTATCTGCGGGCAGTGCCTTTGTTTTTTCCCCCGGGGCATGAGGCCCGTTAGATCTCCCACGAGTAACGCGAACCACGTGCGCCGTCGCTCCCGCTCGCGTTTGATAGCGAGCAAAGGAAATAAATAAATAAATAAGTTGGCGAAAAACGCCACTGAATTCGGTTCAAGAAATAAACTAAAAAAAATGGTGCATTTTCACAGCGGGTCTGCAAAGCTGTCATGGCATCGCGCGCGAGACGCGTGCTTGAGGGTTTTTTTCCCTCCTCCTTAGTCAAGAAGCCAATCAGATACCCGTGCGACTCGTGTGGACGGTGTGTCTGACAGCGGGGGGCGGGGGGTTAAAGCAGCACATTTCAAGTCCGCTGTGAACGTGTAAAGGCGTGCGACCTGTGCGTCTGGGTATCGGGCGACTTGGTGTGGAGGGCTGCGAGCCGATCGAGGCGTTCGCGTGCAGACAAGCGCTGCCCGGTTTTGGTTTGTGCTCAAAGCCCCACGCGGACAAGAAGGCTCAGACACCGCACCTTGCTGCTGGCACCGCACGAGCTGGCACGGACTCACAGGAATTGTCTCGTTTTGTTTTTGTCGAGGGTTTATAACCAAGTCTAGGGCGCGCCTCTTTTCAGATTTGGGAAGCTAAGCAGAGTTGAGCCTTGATAGTACCTGGATGGGCGACCGCCACGCTGCTACTGCTGCTCAGTAAAATGTATTGTTGGACTGGCACGCGCTCCCACATTTATGGGTCCCACCTTCAACTCGCACTGCTGATCAGCAAATGACCCACCCGTGACCCAGACAGTGTGTGGGAGGCCGTTAGCTAGCAGCGGATCTGACAACAAATAAAAATTAACCCGTAAAAGCAAAGTTTTTCACTATAAATCCTTTATATGCGTGGCGGCTAGATACCTCTCGTGCTCTGGTTTGAGATGGCTGCCACCTATGGGTCAGATGATTGCATGCCAGCATTAAGCAATTGGTAATTAAATATAATATTTTTGTCCTAAAAAGTGTACAATTTTGGAAAAAAAAATTCACGAACATTAATTGTCACGCACAACGAGTCTGTGTGGAAAATGTCAGCTCGATTGGATCACGGGAAGTGGGTTAAAAAACGACCGAAAGATTTGCACGGTCGTAAGCAAGCGCGCAAGTGAACTTAATATAAAGGATTTAAAAATGGCTGCGCATGTTCACGTGGCTTTGGACGATACGTGGGTGTGACGACGATACAAATGTTACAGTGAAACGTCAGAGTGATTTCTCTTCTCAAAAAAATTCACGGGGTATCGCTCGTTGCCGGTTTGCAGTCCTGGAACTTGGTAAAAATGTCACATTTTCATCGTGGTGGTGAGTCAATCCATTAGGACAACCGCTGTTCAGCTCCCGCAAAATGGTACTGATTTTATCCGCCCCTGAGGATATATGGGCTGAGTCGACTCGTTGGAATTGGCAAAGGCCAGGTCCCAATCGCATTGCGCCGTGCTCCCCTCACCGCTGTGCCGGCCAATCAGATTATTACAAAATCATTCTTTATTGGCCATATAAATGAATTGGTACCATTACAATTGAGCTACTTCAGGTGGTACCAATTGTTTCTCGGACGCTTGAAATTATAGCGGTGACAAGCCGGAGCTTAACTGCCATAGAGATATCATCGTTCTGAGCAGCTGGGCTTCATAAGAGAATGTCATCCCATGGGCCGTGCAATCAAATCGTTCAGCTGTAATGTGTTCACGAGTTCCAAAATAAATTGGAACAATATTTGCCCACTCCACAATCATCACGGCATCTCGCCGTGCGGTGCAGGTCACAGGAGGCTCAGCGGTAGAGCACCTCCGACTAGCACACGGTTGGATGCGTACGGTGCGAAAAAGGTTCAGCGTTCATGCATACAGAACGAGCGGCTCGCAATCGCAAAGGTTGCACGTTTTAAGCCTGGTTGGGACATGACTCAGCCCATCATACATCTGGGGTCGATAAAATAGGTTAACAGTGGTTGTCCTATGCATACCCTTGCCCCCAGCATAGGAATGTGGATTTTTCCACCACTGACTCAGGGCTGTAAACTGGAGCAGGAGCTCCATATGCCAACCAATTCAGATTTTTCACCAAGTGGCAATCATTAACTTAAGTTGCACTTATTCACCGTGGAATAATCACAATAACGTTGAATGTTGTGATTAAAATACGTGACTCAATCAAATGCCGCAGTTCCCGAATGCCTTCGCTGCCCATGCCGGAGCGCGTGTCCCTTCCGTCACCGAAGCGCGTGCGTGCGAAGGAGCTCTCGGTCGCTGCCTCAATACAGAGGCAGCGTCACTGCATCTCCGCGCACCACGCCTGCCATAAAAATTATTGCCACCTCTGCTCTGGCCATTTAGTATATAATTGCAATAACCCCCCCCTCCCTCCGCCTCAAATCGTTGCACCTGATGAGTTGAATGATGACGTCACCCTGCTGCTGCTCTATTTAAGACCGGTAGCAAGAGCAGAGCCTCACCATTCTGGCGAATTGCCCGATGATGCTGGATGCAATTACCAGCGAAACGTCGTACTTAAAAATTGTAAATGTTGTGTTTTCACTCTTCAACACACCGCTGGGCTAAAGTAGTGAACTATTTGTCTTTCATCACCGTGACACTTTTTTGCTGATTGGCCGTGTCGGGTGGTGGAGGGTTTCGACACATTTATAAATAACGCGATCTAACCCAAAAACGTGTATTATGAACATTTTGTCAATAGTTTTCTCCCCGTTTTGCTCTCGGCCCTCCCATCGTCGAGAGGCGTAAATCGTCCGTTGGGATCGCTCGCAGAGCAGCACGATCCGTCGTGTCGGAGAACGGCCCGCGGCTGCGGATGTCACAGAGCTACGTGCGAGATCCCTTCAAGTAACGTCTGGTTTACACGGTAGGGGGCAGCACTTTTCGCACCCGCTGTGCCACGGAGAGTAAAGTCCATCGCATGGAGGTCGAACCGACATTTTAACTTCCAGAGGTGGAATATGGACAATTAAGTGCAGAACAAAATGTAATGCTGTGGATTTTGTGTGCGCGTGTCGGTGATTGGTCACTGGACTGAACCCAACAACTCGCCACACCCGAGGTTACCCGCTTTAATCCGGGGCAGCTGAATCCTGGATCCGAGCCCAGGGGTCTCAGCGGTGCCTGGCTCAGCGCTCTGACCTCCTGCGCGCCGGGAGTTTTTGAAGTTTCCGCTCTTTTGCGTGCGGCTTTCAAAATGCGTTTCGGGCGCGGCCGCTCTTGGCCGAGACTGCGATGGGCAAACGAGCGACGGCTGCTGCTTCTGCTGCCGCTTGCCTCGCGATCACCGCGAGAGATATCGCTTCGCGTCGCCCTTCAGATTCACGTTTTCCTTTGAAACATCAGATTGAGGTGCGTAGCTGCACGTGCCAAGGTTTTTTTTCTCTCTCTCTCTCTCTCGCTTTTGAATCTGCTCTAAATAAAAAAAAAAACACAATAAAGATGTTCGCTAAGGAATCTGCCACGGGCCTTTGTTGCGCTATGATAGAGATGTCATGCCCTGGCTAGGCACAGTACGGATGAGAGGCACCACGATGCGACGGGCACCGCGAAGCGACGGGTTTATTCCCCGGGGGATGGAAGGGGGACGTCTCACCTGGCTCCGAGCGCACCTCTTCCAAGTGTCCTCGTGGGTCTTCCGATCGACTCCGCTGCAGGTGACTCGGCATCACCTCTGGACGAGGCGAGGAAGGTGCCCCGTGGCACGCAGACGCCACTCCCAGCCGCACACCATGTGCGTGGCGGCCAAGTGACCAGCACGTTGCGTGTGCAATGCGGCGCACGCCTTGTCTACTAAACCACCAGCTCAATGAAGCTCGAGTTCGTGGCCGCGTGAACCGTTTGCGTCTTGACGTTGCCAGCCTTGCTCGTCACGCGCAGAAAGTGTCGGTTCTGGTGGCCAGCTCTTGAGGTCCGCACCACTGTCCATAGCATGGGGGGGGGGGGGGAGGCCCTCCTCGGTCGTTGCTGCGTTCGCCCTCCGGAATGACCGCAACTGCCAACTCGCTCTCCTTACCTGCAATTCCATTTATCGTTAATAATACCGGATTCCCACTGATTTTAACGACCCTCTTTTAAAAAGAATGTGGTGGAATACAGTTGCCGTGAAAGTTCACATCCATTTTTTCGCTGCATTATGTTCCAACGTGTATGGCTGTCCGCCTCCACCACTGAGCGCTGATCAGCGTGGTGAGGGATGATCAAGTAACCACCACGACCCGCACGGCGTGGGGAGGGCCTCATGCAGCAGTGGAATGACACAAAAGTCTGCACGTGCGCATGAACAGATTCACTAAAAACAATAACACCAACAACAGGCGCTTGTGCCAGGCTAGGTCAAGCGGTGTGCAAGGTCTCAGCAGGTGCGCCGCGGTGTTTTTGGAACTAAAGAAGAGGAAAGCGCTTCCGTTCGCAAGTTGGGGCAGACGAACTCCTCTCCGTGCCGTTCAGTGGCCGATCCAGCAGCAGCGAGGGTTGATGGATCACCGCACACAATGTTGCGAATCTCCCTTCTCGTGGATGTCGAGGAGGCTCCATGCCTTGGCTCGCTAGGAGAAGGCGATACAGCGAGTGGACCCATCGCCATCTGTTTCCATCTGTACGGGTGTCGAGTGTCGTGCAAGGCGTGGGGTTTCCTCGGGTACTCCGGTTTCTTCCCACATGATGTGTAAACATAACACATGATGTGTAACACATGATGTGTAAACATAACTCATCATTAACTTGCTGAACACATCTTAAAATAAACCCCAATGTAGCAGCAGCAGCAGCAGGACCCTCCTGAAAAAGAGTCATAGAAGTTCGTGTGGCTTTCCTGGGTAAACAAGCAAATCAGTCACCACTGCACCTAAGTCTCACTCCTAAAGAAACCCACAGGCGCGCACACATCTCACACGGGGAACGGCGGTGCAGCGGTTAGAGCGCTGCCTCACGAACACGTTGACCCCGAGCTAGCTTCCCGCTCACGGCCAACACCCAGTGGCAATGATTTCAACCGTTTCTGGGCCTCCCCTAGGTCGAACTCAGCCTCAAATGAGTACCTGGTGCGATGTGCCGGCTTTTATAGGTGCTCGCTCACAGCACTTGCCCCTAGAGTCTGTCAAAGGCTACACGGGGGATCTTTGTCTTTGCGTGCACACGTCGGTGCGAGCACGTGCTCGCGGGTGACGAGACGAGCGCGCGGCTCCGAGATGAGGACTGACAGCGAACACCCGCGGTCATTCGTCACGGCAAGGTGCCTCGAGTTCAACGCCCGACGCCACGCGCTCGTCGCGAGCACCTCTGAAGGAAACGCATCGATCCCTTTCGTTCATCTCTCCGGCTCCCCGTGTCGCCGCGCAGGCGTCCACGTGGGCGCTGGCTGCATTTTAGACGTTGAGTTTTCCCAGAAACGGAGCCGACAAAATAAGAATAATAATAAGAATAATCGGGAAACATCCATCAGCTCGCCGACAGATCTCGCGGATCCAACGTTGACGCCTTTGCTCAACGCGGGCCGGTCCGGCGCACCTGCCTCGCGTTCGCGGAGCGGTGGCGGCTCCATCACGGACCATCACACGCGCGCCGCACACACAGACACACACAGACACACACAGACATAGACAAAGATCCCCGTGTAGCCTTTTTTGTTAACACACTGTTTGGGGCAAGTTTTGTTAACGAGTAGCACCTTATGAAGGCCGGCGCAGCACGCGGCTGGTGGGATGGGTGGACAACACCACACCCGGCCGCCTTTGTATCCCCAATGACGATGTTTACACATCGCACCAGGTACTCATTTGAGGCTGAGTCGACCTAGGGGAGGCCCAGGTACCGGTTCAGATAAATCGTCACCGGTGTTGGCCGCGAGCGGGAATCGAACACGGGTCGACAGATTTTCGTAGCGCAGCTTAGTGCTAACCGCTGCACCACCGCTCCCCACGTGTACACACACACACACCACACCACACATACACGTGCACACACCCACGCGCGCGTGTGTGTGTACTACGTACGTGGCGAGCTGCATTGAATTCCTAACCAGTGGCGAGTGATATTCGAGCCAAGTTTGTGGGTCAATTCAATCTTCAACAACTCCCCGGTACGGTGTGTCGTGAACAGCATCACGTGGGGGACACGGGCAGCAGGGTGGAGCGTTCGCCACGACACCCCTTGGTGTATAATAGAGGTTCACGACACATTTATATATTTACGCGATCTAACCCTAGACAAACCTCTATTGTGGATAATATTGGTCGCGAAAGCCGACGTGTGAAACCCCTGGGTGTGTCGGTCCGACTTGAATAGTTGCTCGCGAACAGCATTTCCCCCAGCAGTCTGTGAAAGGGTTTCGTTGCTCATAATCAACGTTTTTGGGTTTAGATCGCGTTATTGATAAATGTGTCGTAACCCTCCACCACCCGACACGGCCAATCAGTAAAAAAGTGTCACGTTGACAAAAGACAAATAGTTCACTGCTTTAGCCCACCGGTGTGTTGAAGCGTGAAACCACAACATTTACAATTTGATTTCGTTGCCGTGTCCAATACAGCTTCCTCCGTGTCCCCTGGTTGAGTGACTCGCAAGCAGACGTTTCGAAATCAGGTCCTGGGAAGTCAACCAACAGTGGTTACCCTATGGATAGCCGCGCGCCCGTCATAGGAATGTGGAACTTCCACAATTGGCTCAAGGTCACCAAAAAAAGTATCACCACCCGACACTCGCTTGTCCAGCGAGACACTTTAACTCCTTGACGAGATGTTGCATTCACGATGACTCCCATTAGAGTTTTGGGAAGCAAAAGTGCGTCTCACTGCATCAACGGAACAAGTCTCGGGGCCTTCATCTCCGTTGATGGCCCCCCAGACCGGTGGTGAAAATGTTCACGGATTCGAGGCTCGGGCCAATCCGTCCATAGCACGCCCGCCCGCTGCGCTGAATCTATCCTCGAGCGGCAGCTGGACTCGTAACGCTCCG
Source organism: Entosphenus tridentatus (assembly GCA_014621495.2). Lineage (NCBI taxonomy): Eukaryota > Metazoa > Chordata > Hyperoartia > Petromyzontiformes > Petromyzontidae > Entosphenus > Entosphenus tridentatus. The sequence goes on from JAAXLI020001495.1 coordinate 21,794, forward strand.
CCTGAGTCGAAGCGCTCTCAGCCTGACACCGTCAGAGCCGCCTGGTAAAACGATGACTCCAAGGTTCCGTGCCGCGCTTGCAAAGGTCACCGTCGAGGCGACGCGCGGTCGTGACATTTTGCCGTGAAATTCCGACGGTTCGCGCGCGCGCTCTCCCACAATTCACTCCCCTCCCCCCACACGTCCACTTCGCTGCCTCGACACACGTGACCTTCCCAACGTCGGCGAACATTTCATTTAATTGTAGCTGAGCCACTCTTAAACCACCGCGCTAATTCATTTTGCCATTCACTCCGCGCTATAAAGCAAACTTCAAAGGCGGTCGCCGTTTTTTTTCTCTCTCTCTCTTCAGAGGCCCGTATTTCCACGTCGCATGGACTACATCTTCCACCCACGCGTTTATCACATTCCTGGCGCCGTCTTCAACCCGATGCCTCCGCAAGACGGATCGGCTCCATGTTTCATCTCCGTATCCCCGCCGCTCGGTGGATCAGTGGCGGCATGATTCACGCCAATGACGACGACGATGATACTCCTCCTGCTGCTGCTGCTGCTGCGTCAGACTCCTGAGTCAGAACCCGGTACAAAATCCGGTGGAGTGGCGCTGCGGTCAGAGCCCTCGATATGCAATCAAGACATCATCCGCGAGTTCAAATTCCGGTCGTGGGTCAAATCAGCTCATCCTCGCGTTCTGTGCGGTGGATGAAGTGACCGGCGCTCAGCGAGGGGCCAGCTCGCGGCCGTCCTGCGTGGAGCGACGCCACCGCTCCGGGCGTGCGGATGACCTCCCCGCTGGCTCGGGGCCACGGTAGCGGGCGGTGTGCGCCACCAACGCAAGCGCTCGCTGGAGCGCGAGACGCGAGTCCTGTAATTGATGGGCACGGAATACCTACAAATTCCATTCGGAGCCTAAAGTCAGCTCCCCAGACTAAAGAAACACACTCGCGGGGAATCTCTGTTTATTTGCAAAGAATCTCAATGCTTGCGAGCTTTCATGCCGACTGCTTGTTGACGTTGCGTGCTGTCATCACTCTTGCCGCTGTAATTGTGCAGATCTGACGAATGCCTCTCGATTGTTTTGCCGCGACCCCGTGACCCCGACTATAAATAAAAGCCTGCGACCAGAAGGGGGGAAAAAACTGCACACGGAAATGTATACATATATAAAAACCTGGGTGTCACGGGGCATGTTGCACCATTGCAATTAAGGAAATAAATTAAACAGGTGTAACCGTAACATATATGTATAAACACACAACCGTTTGCATCCAGGTAGGCGTTGTATTCCGCCCCCGAGGGGCTTTGCAGGTTTGCGGGAAGGATTGCCAAGGCTGATTGGACAAGTCCCTTGTAATCGGAAACGTGCGCAGCCTCCAATCCGATCCGCTTGGCACGGAGGAGGTGGCTGGGCGCGTGTCACGGCGCCACCTCTGCGCCTGCCTCGGCCCCTTCCCCCGTGTGCGTTCCACTCCTCTTGAGAGTCTTCTGCTGGCTGCTGGCTGGCTGCTGGCTG
>JAAXLI020001498.1:0-11361 GCA_014621495.2 Entosphenus tridentatus
ACATGCATTTAAGCAGCAAACTTGGGGATAGTTTATATTTGCAGAGTTTAGTGAGCAGTGTGGCCAATGAAACAAATAGCAGACAGCCAGATGTTGCAGGCAAGAGCTATCCACAAACATCGTTATGACTGGTCAGTGCCGTACTAAATTTGCTTTGCTGTAGAGATTTGCTTAATGAAGTAAATATGCTTAATGCACAATGAAATCTGATGGATAAAAGTATTTCTATTATTTTGAACATGCTGTGGTGCGCAACAGGCGACAATGTAGCAAGATTCGTTGTTGTCCTGTGAATCTATGCAACCCCTCTTCAGCAACCCCCACTCACTAAAGTGGTACAATTTAGCAAAATAACACTCACGATCCATATGTATAAATGTATGTTGAACTTTTTTCGCACTGTACATAGCCAACCGTGCTAATCAGAGTTGCGTGGGAAGGACAATAAACTTAGCACAAAAATCAGTTCTAAAGAAATTTGTTTTCAACCTCATTCTAACGTGCATAGGTCCAGTGGTTTTCTAATATCGAAAAGAAGAGCATTCCAGACAGCCGCACAAGCACATCTGAAAGCCCGTGATGCAGTGACCGTTTTTATTCGATGGCTCGCTAAAAGCCACTGTGAGGATGACCGGAATTTGTGTGATGGTTTATGCTCCTTGACGAGATCAGCAAGATATTGTGGTTCATTTGTGGCAAGCACTTTGTGTGTAATGAGTGCGACCTTATATTCTATTCGTTCGGCAACCAGAATCCAATGCAGCTCGGCGAGCATTGGACGAACAAGGTCGGATCTTGCAGTACCCGTCACGACACGTGCCAAATAATTGTGTACACGCTGCAACTTGGTAATGTTTTTGCGAGACGTCTCGTAGGGTAGTGAGTTACAATAATCGAGCCTCGTCAATACTATGCTACACGCCACCGTGTTGGCTGTCACGACTCACTAGTGGTCGAATGTGTCGTAGAGCCCAGATCTGAAAATTTCACAGGACCTCATCCAGCAGTGGATTGACAAAAACATTTGTACTGTACTAGAAAATTATGGTTTCGTTTGTTGATTTCATACAATCCACAAACAAATACGAAAAATATTTTTACAATTGTGCAAAAACACAGCAGAACCTGATTTTAACTCCAATGGGATCTTCAGAGTGGTGCATTGCAGTGTGAAAAACACTGTATTTGATTTTTCAGATGGTACGGTCAAGTAATTTAATTCATATCTATGTAGCCATAATCTTCGGAATGTTTTACTCGCGCTGAGCTGTTTTGAGAAACTGCATGAATTGTATGAACTGCAAAATGCAAGTTGGAATTAGTATCACCTCCAAACCATCCATCTGCAACCATTTGCGCTTGGGGTATACAATCCATAATCTCGGCTATGCTGGCTCATTATTATGACATTAACATCGCATTAGCACTTTGTAAGAAAATCAACCTGTGTAATACTTGAAGCACAGTAGATTGACATAGGAATGGGGGTGCAAAGGTGGTGCGGTGGTTTGCGCAATGTACCATGACCCTGGCAATGTGAGTTTGTTACCAGCCACGGCTAGCATCACTGGCATCTGAACTGGTCCTGCCCAGATCCTCCCCTCTTCACCAACTCACGCGAAACCAGCGTGGAGACGTACAGTCAAACAATACACACAACTGAAACGATATGGTCGGGTCTTTATCTAACACCCGTTTGACAAAAGGCTTTACTACATTGCTGTCTTTGAGTAAATATTTAGAAATTCTGATCGCAAAAGATAGTCGCGTGTTATAAAATAAATAATGTCTTGATATCTTTGTCGAGGTTGATGTACCATTTTTCCCACCTGTTGTCATTCTGAAGAATTGTCCTCCAATTCTATCTCTTTCCTCTGTCTGAATGAATATCAACTTGCAAATCTACATCTAAATTAATTATGTATGAAAAGCCTTCAGTTGATGGGTTGGTTTCTTTAAAGCATGTTTTGCATTTTAGGAGGTCAATGGATCTACGTTTCTGCAATTGCATGCCATGGTCTTCAATTTATACTTGTGAAAGTAGTAGTGCTGATCTACCATGATTTACATTCTTCTGGTTAAATGTAAACTAGAGTTGAAGCTTTCGTGACTGCAATGATTCATACTCTTAGGTTTTTTTCGGTAAAGTCACGTAAGTAAAAAATAATAAAATATAAGAATAATAAGTGAAAATAAATTAATAAAATCACGACGTTTCGGAGGCAACACAAGTCTCCGTCTTCAGGTGGGACCGTCACAGCTAAATTTACTGTATCAAGTGAGGAGAAATCCAAGAGACAAGATCTTAAATACAAGTTAAGGGGAGGAGGGAGGGGGCTTATCTAAATGTGGTCTAAATGTGGTCGTCAGGGACTGAAACGGGGGGGCGGGGCTAGAAGGGATGGTACAATTGGAGAACCTCAACCGGGGTTACGGTCGATGTTGGCTGCCAAATCCAAAATAGCAGTACTGTTAATCGCTGGGGATGTCAACACTCGGTAAAATAGACTAGTACCTGTCAATAAAGATGGTACAAATATGCGTAGTTAAATCGTTTTTACATGGTTAATAACATATTTTCAATGATTGCCCAATTTGTACCCATCATCACGGTTGAAGTTATGTCTGTGTTTAAATATCTGGATGGCCTCGTGGACTAATCTTTGATGGTAGCCAGAAGGTTTGCAGAGCACCTTGGTCTCGGAAAAGACAATATCATGAGAGTCTACAGCGTTGTAACAATGATCGGCAACGGCGGAAGACCCAATTTTCCCGTGTTTCAGATCTGACTTGTGCTCGCGGACACGATCAGAGACATGACGTTTCGTTTCCCCAATGTAACAATCACCACAGATGCAACTCAGTTTATAGACTCCAGGCTATTGTAAGTCAGGAATGACATCTTTCACAGATGGGATGAGATCACGAATTTTACGTACTGTACTGAATCGGACTTGGATCTTGGTCACGCCTGCTATGTATGGCAACGTGATAGTTTTGATCAGAGTTTCAGGTGGTTGTTTCTGTATGGTGGGAGAAACAGCTTGGCGGATAGTGCGGTCAGAGTATCCGTTCATCTTGAGGGCCATATGTACATGTTTTAATTCACTGGCCAGGTGGTGTTGGTCAGAGATGCAATGAGCTCTGTGGTATAGTGTTTTGATGAGATAATTATTTTGAGCCGGGTGGTGGTGGGAATCAGGTTTCAAGTAGGAATCTGTGTGGGTGGCCTTCCTGTAGACAGAATGTCCCAAGGATCCATCAGGTCTCCTCTCAAACAGAACATCCAAGAATGGTAGTTTGCCATCTTTCTCCACTTCCATGGTGAATCTGATGGATGAGTGTCTGGAATTGATGTGGTTCAGGAAATGGTTCAATGCTGGGAGGCCATGTGGCCAAATGACGAAAGTGTCATCCACATATCTCTTCCACAGGGAAGGACGCAGGGTGGATGTCTGGATCGCGTCTGATTCAAACTTTTCCATGAACACATTGGCTATCACTGGTGACAAGGGGGAGCCCATAGGGGTACCCTCATCCTGTTTGTAGAAGGTACCATTCCAGGTAAAGTAAGTATTGGTGAGGCAATGCCTAACCAGCGCAGGTACATCCGAGTTCAGTCCATGTTGGATCAAGTCTTCAATTATTGTTAAGGTGTCAGGCACTGGGACTTTGGTAAACAGAGACACCACATCGAAACTGACGAGGATATCGTCAGAAGATAGTACCATGTCCTTGACCATAGAGACCATTTGGGTTTGGTTAAGTACTGCTGAAGAGGTCTTGCCAGTGAAGGTAAGCAGAGTATCTGATATAAAACGGGCTAGTTTGTAGGTAGGAGAGTTGATCTTGGACACTATGGCCGATAGTGGGGTGCCTTCTTTATGGATCTTGGGAAGACCATATAATCTGGGAGGTCTTGCAGCCGAGGGTTTTAGGGAGGGACGTTTGGTTGGTTCGATTAGGGAAGTCGAACTCGTGATGATTTTGTTGTTTTTTGTCGTTAGGCTGTTAGTAGGATCACTTTTAATTTTGAAGTAACTACCATCATTGAGTAGGTCCAGGATTTTGTTGTTGTATGAGCCTTTATCCATGATAACCATAGCATTGCCCTTGTCGGCCGAGAGGATGACTATATCATCTCTCTTTTTAAAGTTCGCGAGTTCGTTTTTGCTAACGTTGCTAGTGGGTTTCTTAGCATTCTGAATGAAAGATGTCATTCCTGACTTGCAATACCCTGGAGTCTATAAACTGAGTTGCATCTGTGGTGATTGTTACATCAGGGAAATGAAACGTCATGTCTCTGATCGTGTCCGCGAGCACAAGTCAGATCTGAAACACGGGAAAAATGAGTCTTCCGCCGTTGCCGACCATTGTTACAAAGCTGTGGGCTCTCATGATATTGTCTTTTCCGAGACCAAGGTGCTCTGCAAACCTTCTAGCTACCATCCAGATATACAAACACAGACATAACTTCAACCGTGATAATGGGTACAAATTGAGCAATCATTGGAAAGATGTTATTATCCATGTGTAATAAAGGTCGTGGAATCGACTTCTGGAATGAGGGTCTTTATTTCTCTTCAGTTCACAACTCTTTTCATATAAATTCCACTACTGTCTTACTCCTTCAGGCTGTTAACAGACAGCGTGAGAGGGAGAGAGAGAGAAACTCTTGCTGCCACATGGCAGGCCTGGACCCCCCACTCCTGCGTGGCCTCACCCTTCGTTCGTTCCAGATCTGACCACGTGTTGCCCGTCTCCACCCCTTTTAATACCTGGGTCACGTGGTACCTTTCCACCAGTCCTGGTTAACCTCCATGGAATCTTCCAGATTCCATTATATGATCCCAGGACCACACCCCTGACTCGTCCCCCCATTGGCTGTGGCTAAAGCCAGCAGATCCAATCATCTCCTCCCAGGTGTCACCTTCCCATTACGTCAAGGCCACGCCCATAAAACCTCTCCCCATTGGCTATGGGCCAGGACCAGTAGAGCCAATCATCGTAACGAGGTGTGATCAATCAACCACCCGGATATACCCTCACATTACATCACCCCCCCCCCCCCCCCCGGTATAAAAAAGTCAGCCGTCTTGGCTGGGAAAAAGGGTGACGGCCCGAATCCTGTGAATAACATTTTAGGGCGTCCATGATGCGTAACAAAGTAAGGGGAGTAGGGCGCCAACAACGCGCAGAGGAATTAAAACATTACAGACATAAAAATAACCGACATACATTAGGGCGCCCCTGTAGCGCAGTAACACCAGGGCGACAGACAGCAATGACAACAGTATTAGCGAAATGGGAGAGACTTTGACCGCGTACATGACGCCGGACCCTCTCCTCTCCTCGCGTGTGGTTGCCTCGCCGACTGTTCAGCAGGAGGTGAGAGCAGCGGAGAAGAAGAAGAATTTTCGGTGTCCCCTGTGGCTGGGACAGGCGCCGTTGGAGGTGGGACGTCCGGGGTCTCGTCGTTCTTCAAAACCTGCGCGTCTGCGGGGAGTAGAACACGGCCCCGCTGGGGATTAATCGGCGAGGCAAGTGGCACATTCGGCACGTCAGACCCCGGCAGCAAGTGGGGATGAAGGGCCAGTGCGCGGATCAACATAGGGTTTGAGCTGCGACGAGTGAACATACCAACGACGTTGACCGTACTGGATGCGAACACTCTGGGGATTCAGAATGTCCACCAACCTCACAGGCCTCCGTCAAGGTCTGTGCAGTTTAGGGGACGTACCCACCGGCACCTGAGGGCAATGGAGCCATGCCACATCGCCCACCGACCAAGGCATGTCAGCTCGTGATCAACGCGCGTACCTCTCGTTCCGTGCCTGCGTACGGGCTGTCGCACACCTGGCGGCCTCTTGCGCCTCCGTATCCCATTTAAGCGAGTCCCGCACGTGGTCAGGCAAGGAAGGGGACGGTTGTTTCCCCGCTGCACCAAGTTGCACATCAATCGGGGGTACATTCTCACGGCCATACATAAGGAAACATGGTGAATATCTTGTGGACGCGTGCGGGACCATGCGGTACGCCGCCAGGACGCCCGGTATGTGCAAGTCCCAATCGGTCTGTTTTTCACTCACCGTGTGACAGAGCATGGCCGAAAGGGTGCGGTTAAATCGTTCCACCATACCATCCGTTTGCGGATGGTAAGGGGAAGTGCGTATTTTCTTTGTACCCAAGGCAGAGCACACGTCTCTGAGCAATTTAGAGAAGTTACGTCCTTGATCCGTGAGCAACCCTTCAGGCGCTCCCTTATCCATGACGTACCCATTCAAGAAAGCCTCGATGATGGATGAGGCCGTTTGGTCAGGTAGAGGCCAGGCCATAGGCCAACGAGAAAAATATTCGACCCCGACCAAAAGGTATTTATTGCCCCTAGCCGATGGAGGGAACGGGCCCAGGATATCCAGAGCAACCAGCTCATTAATACGGGATACCTCGATCGATCGCAGGGGCGGGACATAATTTTGACGTGGCGGTTTCTGCCTCGCACAATCATGGCATGACCAGATGAAGCTGGTGACATCCGCTGTCATGCCTGGACAAAATAAATCTTGCTGCATCGCGGCCAATGTTTTCTGCACACCAAGATGCATCAGCTTGTCGGCGTGCAGCGCGCGGATCAGATCATGGCGAAGGGACGACGGCACAACCAGGCGTGAATGGTCTGATAACCCATCCGTCGAGGGCAACCTAGAGAGAGCGTCCGCGTCCGCATTGCCATGGCGAGTACCCTTGCGGTACGTGATCTCGAAGGAAAACTCCTGCTGCAATTCCAACCACCGAGCCAGTTGACCGGATGGTTGTTCCAATTTCAATGAATACTGCAAGGCAGCATGGTCAGTGTGCACGAGGAATATCCTTTAATACAGGTAAGGCCGGTACTGGCGAACAAAATGGATGATTGCCAGCAATTCCCGTCACGTCACATATAGCGCGTCTCGGCAGGAGACAGAACCCTGCTGCCGTATGCCACCACTCGCTCGACCCCGTCTTTCCGTTGCGACAAAACGGCCCCTATGCCGATGTCGCTAGCATCCGTGTCAAGGATGAACGGCTGGGAAAAGTCTGGGTAGTCGAGTGTCGGAGCGGTGGCCAGGCAATCCCGGAGAGACTGAAAAGCGCGCTCCTCTTCCGGGCCCCATTTAAATATCTTATTCTTTTCTGTTAGAACATGCAGAGGCTTAGCCAGTGTCGCGAAATTCTTAACAAATCGGCGATAGTAGGATGCGAACCCTATGAACCGCCGTACGTCACCCACTGAAGTGGGCGTGGGCCACTCCTGGACACAAGATGTTTTCTGAGGGTCCGTGGACACACCGTCAGAGCTGATGATGTGTCCAAGGTAACGGACAGAACGCTGCAAAAGGTGGCACTTCTTTGGTTTAAATTTGAGGTTAGCCGATCGCATCCTCTGAAAGACAGCCTCCAGCCGTTGTAGGTGTTCTTCGAAGGTGCGACTGAATACAATGATATCGTCCAAATATATGAGGCACGTTTCCCACTGCAGCCCCGTAAGCACCAGTTTCTTCAGACGTTGGAATGTCGCCGGTACTGCATTCAAGCCCATGGGTAGGCGGTTAAACTCAAAGAGGCCCTGCGGCGTGCGGAACGCCGTTTTCGGTCTGGACGCGTCATCGAGGGGAAGCTGCCAAAAACCAGACGACAGGTCAAAGGTTGAGAAAAAATTTGCCCCCGACAAGGCGTCCAACGAGTCGTCCATCCGTGGCAGGGGGTATGCGTCCGCCACGGATATCTTATTCAATCAGCAGAAGTCAACACAAAACCTCGTCTCGCCATCCTTCTTTTTAACCAACACCACCGGCGCGCCCCAATGACTGTTGGACGGCGAAATGATATCGGCCGCCAACATGTCGTCCACCGCGCCACGCACATGTTCCCTTTCTGCAGGGCTCATGCGATGCGGGTGCATACAAATCGGTCCCGCCGCACCGGTGTCGATATGGTGCGACAAGAGCGAGGTATGGCCCAAATCCAAATCGTTTCTACTGAAAACGTCAGCGTATTCCAACAATAGTGAATGCAAGGTGCTCCGCTGCGTGGCTGACAAGCACGTATTTTCATGGCACAATTCGGCGATCCATCGATCGTCTGAACAATCAGGTTGTGGCACGCCAGCGGCCATTTTCGTGGGTTGGTCGCCCTCAAAGCTGGTGAAATCGGTAGTGGCGTGAGCTAATAGCGAACCAGCCGGAATGACCACCCGGTCCGGGCCCCCATTCAACACCTGTATGAACGGGGCCTGCCAGGTCGAACGATAGTTTGAGCTGCCACAAGGGAAAACGATTTGGCCACGGAGTTTGACGGGGACAACAACACACCCACCGCATCGTCCACGGCCTCCAACCGCTTCCGGTAACATAGCGGGATAAGCACTTGTGTACCCGAGGGTATTTCTACCGTGACAGCAACAATCGCATTAACAGTTTTTCCTGGGGGCGACCGGCCCAACAGGGATGGCAAGAAGGACATTCTATGGCCCCCTGGCATTTCCAAGCAACCTTGATCGACGAGTATTTTAACGTGCATCCGACGAAGGAAATCGGTGCCTAATAAACATGGGACGGCCAACGAACGCGAGATCAAAACTGGTCCTGATGCGGTGATATTCCCTACAGCAATGCGTACATCCACTCATCCCAACATACCCAATGCTACCCCTATTCGCAGCAACGCATGCATCATTAGCCGGTCGGATCCGCGACGTAGGGATGGACAGGAGATGAAAAATAACATCGGAAATGATGGTTGCAGACGCGCTGGTATCAACCAAAATACGGACATCGATCCCATCAATAGTACCCCGTACCGTCGAGGACCTCGACGTGGCTGCCACCACCCTTCGAGCCAATTTTTCCCATTGTGTAACCGAGTGCGGCATCGACCCAAGTGACCTACAATTTCCCTCAGGAATGCAAACATGGGTGCGAGTGGAAGCGTGAGGTGTCAAGACCTGCTGGGTGTCCGATTTGTGCCGACTTGCCCGAGGGTGCCGTGGATCCGCGTCCGGTGGAAGAGATGGAAGTCGGCCCGACGGGAGCTGAGGAGGTTGTAGTCAGCACCGACAATCCCAGGCGAAATGGCCTCTTTGGCCACACTTGAAACATGTGGCCGCCGCCCGGCGGTCGGTCGCCCCGGTCCCCGCTCGTGGACGTCCGGCCCCATCGCATTGCTCGTGCGGCCAGCGTTTCGGGACCTAGCGAGGAGCGGTGGCAATCACCTCGTCATCGCTGGAGTCGTTAGAGACGTGGACGACACGACGTGGAGTCCATCCCAACGGTGGCCTGTCTATCTCAGGATCTCCCGTCCGTGCCGCCATCTGGTCCCAGCGTTTGAGGTTGAACTTGGCGTCCAAACAGCGCGCCGCCCATCGAGACGTTAGTGGTTTGTGGCCATACACCGGCAACGATATGTTCAGTTCCTGGGACAACTCAATCATCCTAGAAAGGATGAGAGGATCCAGAAGATCGGCTGATGAATCGGGGTAGGCGGCCATGGCAAGCGCCAACAGCGCCCCACGGTACGCCAAGGGCGATTCTTCCGCTCCTCGATGCCGCTACATGAAATTCCTGGTAGCCGCCGTCGGTGGCTCGTAGAACTCCACCATTTTCGTGAAAGCGTCACGTAGCGTTTTCTTCTTACTCGCCGGGATGGAGCGGAAGACTGCCAAGGAGACGTCGTCCCAGAGTGTGGGCAGAGCCTCCAGCGCTTCTGCCTCCGTCCATCGCACCGACTGGACGGCTGACTCGAACCGCCACGTGAACGCACTCAAGTCGCCCCTGGCGACAAATTCTTTAATTTGAGGAAGGCGATGGCCGCGATGAATATCCGAGGCCTCGAGCGTGTCAGATCCTGCTCCCCGCGCAGCACGCGGCTCCATAAAGATGCGTCCGGCGGCTGCGTGGCAGCAGCCCCGCCCAAGATGGCGTCCGGCGGTCGCGTGGCAGCAGCCCCGCCCAAGATGGAAGCCTCCCCCTCCGCGGCAGGTGCAATGGCGGACGGCGTTTCCCGCTGAAAATCTTGGTCATCGGACCTTGGGTGAGTTCCACGCGGCCGACCGAGGGCCGCAGATGACACAACCGCTGTTGCAAGATTCAGCAGGATCGCAAGGAGTGACTCTATCTGCTCCACCACCCGCCGCCACCCTTCGTCCGCAGTCGGAGACGCGGCGTCAGGGAAAGCGGCAGATGGCGGCAGAGGACCCGTTGCTCCCAGCAGCTCGTCCTCGTCCGCATCGTCATCTTCATCCGACGGAGGATCCGGTGGGTTTCTTTTCTTGAGGTGCTTGGACATTTCTAATAATGGTCCAAACGGTCTCAAGAAGCACTTCTGTCACCAATGTAATAAAGGTCGTGGAAGCGACTTCTGGAATCAGGGTCTTTATTTCTCTTCAGTTCACAACTCTCTTCATATAAATTCCACTCCTGTCTTACTTCTTCACACTGTTAACAGACAGCGTGAGAGGGAGAGAGAGACTCTTGCTGCCACGTGGCAGGCCTGGACCCCCCGCTCCTGCGTGGCCTCACCCTTCATTCGTTCTAGATCTGACCACATTTTGCCTGTCTCCACCCCTTTTAATACCTGGGCCACGTGGTACCTTTCCACCAGTCCTGGTTAACCTCCATGGAATCTTCCAGATTCCATCGTACGATCCCAGAACCACACGCCTGAACCGTCCCCCAATTGGCTGTGGCTAAAGCCAGCAGATCCAATCATCTCCTCCCAGGTGTCACCTTCCCATTACGTCAGGGCCACGCCCCTAGACTTCTCCCCATTGGCTATGGGCCAGAACCAGTAGAGCCAATCATCGTAACGAGGTGTGATCAATCAACCACCTGGCTATGCCCTCACATTACACAGGTAAAAAAGATTGAATTATGCATATTTGTACCATCTTATTTGACAGGTACTAGTCTATTTTACCGAGTTGTTGACATCCCCAGCATTTAACAGTGCTGTTATTTTGGGTTTTGGAAGCCAACACCGGTGCTTAACAGGTACCTTCCCCTTCATCTTCTTGGTTCTTTCGGTAAAGTCACGTAGAAGGGAAATAATAGAATAATAAAAATAAAACATAATAAATTAATTCTCACGACGTTTCGGCCACAACGCAAGCAGCCGTCCTCAGGTGAAGAACAGGTCTGTTGGAAAGACAGCGTCTGAATGGGCACCACCATGCTTGGCAGCGTATATTTAAGCTGGTTTGGAGGGGGGAAGGGGCGCCTTGACAATGGAATTTGCATATCAAGAGGAATTTAGCATATTTATGAGGAATGCAGATATGGGATTAGTCACTACTTGTGGAATGCGTAGGAGGTGGGGGGGGGGTTT
>JAAXLI020001498.1:21361-35414 GCA_014621495.2 Entosphenus tridentatus
GTCTGTTGTATGTGTACTGCCTTGCCTGTACTGTATGCCTAATTTTTACAGTCTCATTTCGTGTTACTTCCCTGGAGGAAAAAGCTATTAAAATAATGTATTACTTAAATAATAATAATACAAATATTCGATTTTAAAAATACATTCTAAACATAAAAGTTATTTAAATAAATAAAAACTATCAATAGTTAACATATAATATTCGATTTAAAGCTTTCGTGACTGCAGGGATTCATCTTCTTGGTTCTTTCGGTAAAGTCACGTAGAAGGGAAATAATAAAATGATATAGTGTATAGCAGATTGTATAATAATAAATAGTATAAAAGTGTAATGTTTAATATAATGTATAAGGTAATATATAGTATCGTAATTGTATAGTGAATATACAGCAGTGTGGTATACAGTAGGGTGGGTAGAATAATACATAGCGTAATATTACAATGTATAGTCTAAGGTATCGGGTGGTGTATAGTAATACAGTATATAATTTAATGTTGGGTTTGTCTATTGCAGTATATAGTACGGGGTAGACCCGTGTGATGTAAGAGAAAAAAGTTTAGCTGGAGGCATATTATATTTTTTGCGACGTACAATTGTAATGTATGACTTACTGTTAGTAGCTCAGCTTATTGGAGAGTATATTTAGTATATTGATACTGATGTAGTTTATATTTTAGTTTTTTACGTTGTGGTTTAGCTGCTGCAGCTCCTTACTATTAAAATTCCTTCCCTCTATTACTGCTAACCCTACTCCCTCCCTTTGATGCTGCTAATCCTGCATACTGCATAATGCACGGACATAATATGACTTTGAACCCCCCCCACCTCCTACGCATTCCACAAGTAGTGACTAATCCCATATCTGCATTTCCCATAAATATGCTAAATTCCTCTTGATATGCAAATTCCTTTGTCAAGGCGCCCCCCCCTCCAACCCAGCTTAAAAATACGCTGCCAGGCCTGGTCGTGCCCATTCAGACGCTGTCTTTCCGACAGACCTGTTCTTCACCTGAGGACGGCTGCTTGCGTTGTGGCCAAAACGTCGTGAGAATTATTTTATTATGTTTTATTTTTTTATTTTATTATTTCCCTTCAACGTGACTTTACCGAAAGAACCAAGAAGTTAACATATACTATTGACCATAAAACTCACGATAATTTGGGCTAAATATGGTGATTAACATTGCTATCAACAATGAGCATTGATTGCATATAGGAATGCTTGCATTTTGGAATGACGCGTGCAGGTGCTACGGTTGTGCTGGATAGCCAGTCCAGATCACCCTACATCAGTGTTCTTCATTGCAAGGCCCGCATGCCACCAGCGGCCCCTGGTGGCCATTAGTGCTGCCCCTGACGTGCGGCCCCCGACAATACACAAATGTGAAACACTCCCCATCATCGTGCTGTAAACCCCAATGGTTTCAAATGTGTGGCGGCTCTCACACTGATGATGTGTTATCGGCGAAAGTTGGACCCCTCTGAAAATTAGTGAAGAACACTACGCAAGAAACTGGCTGATGGAGGTGTTCCAGTTAGGTAAGAGAAAGTGGCTCGCTCATTATCACAGTATTCTAACCTGAGAATAAGGAGGCTTACCAAAACCTTTACTTAAAAGTTCGCAAATCCATTAAGTATAAAAAGGATGAATGATTGATGAAGGGTTGTTGGGTACCAACTGTTTACTGATCTCAACTATGCTGATGATGCAGTTTCTTTTTACAGAGCAGCTAGCATCACAGCCCATCTGAAAAGTGTTGACCAGGCAAATATTACTATGGGCCTTCATACTTCCTAGGCAAAAGCTAAACTTCAGATCGTGGGTTGTATGTTGCTAACAATGATATATCATTGTATTATGCATTATGTAACATGTTAATATTTTATACAAATCTAATTAAGTGTAACACAACATAATTTCCTTTAAGATGTGTATACAGTAATACATATAAATCTTGACTTAAAGCTTTCGTGACTGCAGAAATTCATATTATTTGGGTCTTTCGGTAAAGTCACGTAGATAGAAATAATAATAAAATAATAAAAATTAAGTGATTAAAATAATGATTTTTTTATTCACTTAATTTTCATTTTTATTATTTTATTATTATTATTTTTATCTACGTGACTTTACCGAAAGACCCAAAGAATACAGTAATAAATTACATATGTTAACAACTCTTCTGGCAACGAAGATCCTTTATAAAGAAGTCGCCTGTAGAGGGACACTTCACCGCCCAATTATTGCAAGAATATAAATACATATCTGTAGTGACTGGGAATGTCACTGTGTGGTGCCGGGCTTGCGAGGCCACGGCGGGATGTATACTATTGTGTGTACACCCCGGACACGGGGTGTAGTACCAGCCCTAGTGGGGGCTTGGGTGAGTCCTGGTTAAGCGCGGTAGCCACGTACAGCGTGCAGTGCGGGCTCCCGTTGAGACAGCGAGTGTCAGCCAGCTGGGGTTACGTTGGGGGCATGATACTCTGGCTGACCTGGCGACATGTGACCAGATGATACTGGAGGAGGACCACTGGTGGGGGGGGGGCAATGGGTGGTCACATGATCTGAGAAGAGCTCTCGAGAGCCTTCAAGCATGAGAGATCGAGAAGGTGGGCGGGGCGAGAGGCGGAGCCAGCCCCAGCCCGGCCCGATATAAGGGGAGCCCTGTGAGGGGCTCGGGGTTCTTACTGTTGGAGAGGCAGGAGATCCATGTCAAGCTTCAAGAAGCCTCCAGCCACGCGGTCCGGGACCGAGTTTGTGGTCCGGACCGGGATAGTGGAACCGTGTCGAGTTCTGCCGTAGCGTGGTTAGTTGGGTTGTCACCGCCCGAGAGTGTGTTGTGTTAATAGCCTGGAGTATGTTGTGCTAAGAGTTCAATAAAACGTGTTGCCCCCAAGACAACGTCTGCAACTCAGTTGGACTTCAAATCTTCTGAAATCATGGAAAGCTATTCAACAGAGTGATATTTAAAATGCACCCTCTCCAGCTTGCCATAGCTCAAAATCCTCGTGTTGATAAAATTTTATTATTTTTTTGCAGTCACAAAAATGACTTCATTACCCCCACATCATGGAATACAAACGACCAATTAACGCAGGGGTCGGCAACCTGTGGCGTTGGAGGGGCATGCGGCTCCTTGGCTTTACTCTTACGGCTCTTTGGCTGCCCCCTTGCAGGCAGCCGTTTGATGAAAAAATAATCATCTTTAACATCATTTAATGCAAAGATAATTCGCAATTTATTAAATACGACAGGGAATGGGTCACTATGTATTGTCTTGGTGATGGCAAAATTTACAGTACTGTGAAATAATAACTAATGGGGACAAAAAATAAATAGACAGTTTATTCCATCACATAATTTGTTTAAGTTAGAATTTGGCATCTGCTGTATACCTGCTGTGTTTGCGTACAAGTACCTCTGCGTGTGATGCGGCTCTCACACTATTTTGTTCAAAGACAAAAACTAAATAAAAATGCTCTTCTTTTTCTTTGAATAGCTGACCCCTGTTCGAATGGAAGTGGTCTTACTGGGAAAAAATTACAACGTAAATCCCTCTCCGGGAAAACGAAAATGCAGATCATAAGGAGGGAAGAGGCGGGAGAGATGACATTGAAGTGGTGCGTTCGTTAGGGCTTGCGCAATCCACCTTAAAGATAATTTAAAACCAAGCAGACAAAGTAAAGGCGACTGTGTGGCCATGCTATCCTATTGTACCGCCTTCTCTGAAGTCTTGGAACGCATCCCAATGCCTGCTTTGTTATATCTACCTCTGGTAACTAAGTTTCTGATAACGAAGTGACGTCATGGAACGAAATTTTTTTCATTTACCGAGGTATTACGCTATGTTAATTATTTTACGTTTTCTAAACCGCACCAGTTTCAACAAAGGGCTTCAGAGTGCTGTACAGAAAAATATATCTCTAGTTTATTTACCACATCATAGGAAATAAGTAGTTTTTATTACTCAGTGGTGAGGTATATTAGGGTTTCAGGCAGAGCGTTCCAAGTCTGAGGGCCTAGGACCAAAAAAAGCCAAAACTCCAAAAGTATTTTTGCCGAAAGCGTGACTGTGTGAGGAGCACAAACTCAAATATTGAGGCAGTTGTTCAAAGAGTGCTTTGTGAATTAAACACATCAATATTATTGACTTTCCCGTAATTTATATCCCAATACACATAATTGATACATGTCCAGTTGTGCTTGACAGATGTTTTGTCTTGACACTCGTAAACAAACTCATGTGGTTCCATTGCCAATGGCTTTGCTGCTGCTTCTAGTAAGGGTGTGCGACAGCCTGCTATGTAGCTGTGACATACAAAAGCAATGTGAGCACCTAATGTTTGTGATATGGTTTTGTTGGGTTTTAAAAGTTAGTCTTACGTTTGTTTACGTATGTTATATCAGTCATAGATATTGTATTTAGCTATATATTTTGTTACCTGCCTTATAGGTCCTGGACATTGTGAAAAAGAGCTTCATAGCTCATTGGATTCCTCCAGTATAAGTACATATTCATGTTATGAGTTAAGCAATAAATGTTTTATCCTGCATTTTGATGGTTGCGGAGCCCCAAAGGTTAGGACGACATATTTAGAGTATTCATTTGTACAGTGAAAGTGCGGTGTAAAGCAATTATACACAATAGTGAAGATATAAATATTTCGTACTTAAATAGTTAAAACATCTGAAACACTAACGGCAAGAAACAGGCTAGCCGAAACTAAAGGAGCAGCCAATGAGAATGAAAGACCTCACATCGTGTATTTTTTGGAGATATTTAGAGCAGCCCAAAATAATTGGCAAACTCCCATTGTCTGAGCGCCACTGAGAAGCAACAGAGAAAAATCACGGGCAGTTGAGAGAGAAACGACTATTTGGGCAGCAGAAGGGATAGAGCGACACTTGCCATCGGCTTGATGTCAATGGTGATCGGATGCTTGGGAAGATGATGGGAGGTAATATTTGATAACGAAATAGATTAGGAGCAGCTGAGTAGAAAGCGTCTTCTCGTAGTGGGGATGAACTGTACTGTATTACACACTTACCATTGAGATGAACGTAAAAAAGATGATGCCAGAGATCAGCCCCATTGCTGTCACTTGGTTTGGCTGCATCGTTTCAAACTTGGTATCAAAATTGTGGAGCACGAAGCTAACGATGAATATCGTTGTTATGTAGCTTTGCTTTAGAGATACTTCACTGCCAAATAATGCAAATACGCCTTGTGGCCCATCAACATTTCTACAGAAGAACCCCAGCTGGATCACCATGCCTGAGTGTAAAACACTTAACTATTAAACACTGTTAATGTCTCTCAAAAGTACATGTAGACTAAGATGAATGTACCGTGCGAGTTTCTAGACTATCGACTTCCAGCCATCTCGAAACACGGCGACCGCAACTCCTTTGCAACTTCCTCATTCTGTGCGATTCATTGCCGTTTCAGAGAAGTTGTCAAACTAGAAACACTGTGCCAGGGTGGTGGTCCAGATGTCTTGTGATTACCATTTAATCATCTACTAAATCGTCATATTTTTGTCAGTAAGATATATTTGAAGCAGAAATGAATATGCAAAGGAAACACATTGTAGGGGTCAATTAATTGGGGTGGGTCACAAGACATCTGAATCACCAGTAGTGTTCTGTATTTGAAGCAAGTACAGTACAGTTTGTATATATTTAGAAAAACTCAACATGTGCATCAATAACACTGTGGCCATACATGAAAATACAGTGTCAACAACACAGGTGACGTTTCGGGTAATGAGCCTTTTTCAGAGCGGCCAGAGAGATAAAAGGGGTTGAAAGCTGGAGACTGACAAATAATTATACTCTTAGGTTTTTTCGGTAAAGTCACGTAGATAAAAATAAATAATAAAAATAATAGAAATAATAATAGAAATAAAATAATAAATCACGTTTTACTTGATACAGTAAATTTAGCTGTGACGGTCCCACCTGATGACGGAGACTTGTGTTGCCTCCGAAACGTCGTAATTTATTATTTTATTTCTATTATTTCTATTGTTTTTATTATTTCTTTTTATCTACGTGACTTTACCGAAAAAAAATAAGAGTATGAATCTTTGCAGTCACGAAAGCTTCAAATCTAGAATTGACAAATAATTATGTTTACAAAATGTTTTAATCAACGTTTTTGGGTTTAGATCGCGTTATTTATAAATATGTCGTAACCCTCCACCACCCGACACGGCCAATCAGTAAAAAGTGTCACGTTGACAAAAGACAAATAGTTCACTGCTTTAGCCCACCGGTGTGTTGAAGCGTGAAACCACAACATTTTCAATTTGAGTACGACGTTTGGCTGGTAATTGCGATTTAAAAGTTTTATTAACTTCTCAGCAGGTACAAAGAAACCAAAACGAGTACTGAAAAACACTCTTTTCCGGGCGCCTCGATCGGCACCTTCGAGTCTCCGTCACATCCGCGGGCTCCACTCACATATAATTCAGCAGAAAAAGCTCGCCGCCATATCGCACACCGTCCCATGCCCCTTATATACATTCATTACCACCATACACCCGTGCGCTGTTCTATCGCATCGCCTTCCCCGGATCGAACACGTATATTCCTCGCCCATATGATTTAGCAGGCCAGTTAACATGTGCATGGCCTTCCTTCTCTATACCCGCCAGTCCCCTCGCTATTCTACGCCGGGTAGGGGCCATTTCCACTTCACACTTGCGGCTTTGTATCCCAGCCTAACCCGATCTACTTCGATCACTCTTTCTAGCAACCTCCTCGCCCAGTAGCACACCCCCAAAGGTGATATAGGGGACCCATCCAACTCTTTTCTGCGGGCTCCTCATAAGGCTTCCTTTGTCGCGCCTATTATGGCCCACGTTCGATCTCTGTTATCTCCCCGCACCTCCCTTAAGACTCCCCACATAATGTCCCGGCTTGTCACCTGCGACGGGTAAAACCAAGACAACAGCAGACTGCTCAGTCTCCACACCTCCTGTGCGAAGGGACACTTCACCATGACGTGCACCGCGTCCTCGTCTGTGCTGCAGCCCCTCGGGCATTTGGGCGAATGTGCCATTCGGCGGGAAAACATGAAGCCCCTCGTCGCTAATCTATCCCATACCGCCAACCAGGACAGATCTCTCTGTTCTTTTGTGAGTGCCGTTGATGAGATGTTCTTCCACACTTGGCAGTACATAGTCCTCTTTGCGCCCATCACCCCCTCGCAAGCCTCCCCTTCATTTATTTCGGCCAGTATCTCCTTGGAGTTCCACGGTCCCCCTCTCTGACTCAAATTGTACTTTTTTATGTAGTCTCCTACCGCCGCATTCAGCCATCCTTGTGGTCAGGCCAAGGGCGTGCCCGCCGGTAATTGGGTCATCCCAAGCCCCCTGAGGAGCCACGTCAGGCGATACCTTAAATAACAAGCGGCCTTCCCCCGGGGCTCTTCGGATAAGAATAGCCTCAAGGTGTTGCACACAAAAATTGAGGACAGCACACGTGCAGTATTTGGGGCGCCCTTCCCCCCGTTCTCGACGCGTTTACACATCACCACCCTCTTCACTCTATCCATCCCGCCTCCCCAAATGAATCTAAACAACAGCGATTCCAGGATTCTTGCCTCCCTCCTACCTGGCGGGTACACATATGCGAGGTAGTTGAGTGTTGGTAAAACCACCACCCTCACTACCAGAATCCTCCCTTCCATCGTGAGCCGTCTCCCGGCCCACTTGCCTAACTGTCCCATTACCTGCTTTATCCTCACGTCCCAGTTTCGTTCCGCCGACCTCTCTCGGCAAAAGGACACTCCCAAGACCTTGACTTCCTCCGTTTTTATCCCCAACTCAGGCGGCCGGCCCTCAAATAGTCTCGGGTCCCCGAAGGCCATCAATTCGCTCTTTCTCGCGTTCACTTTCAATCCGGAGGCCAGGCCGAAGCGGTCTGTCTCCTTCATGGCCCCCCACACTGATGCCACGTCCCTACAGAGCACGACTACGTCATCCATATATAGCGCCACCTTCCCCTGTTCCTTATTCCCGGGGATGGTCACTCCCTTAATCTCCTCATTGTTTCTCATTGCCTGTGCAAGGGGTTCCATACACATTACAAATAGAACCGCAGACATCGGGCACCCCTGTCTCACCCCTGACTCTACTGGAATTGTCCCCGAGAGCTCCCCATTTATCAGTAGTCTGGTCTTGAGCCCTTGGTAAAGATGCCTCACCCAATCGACCAAGGGTCCCCTCACCCCTATTTTTTCCAACACTGCGAACATGTACTCGTGCGAGAGGCGGTCGAAAGCCTTGTCAAGATCCAGGCTAAGAAGCCCTAGGGGGCATCCCCTCTCTCCTTCTACCTCTATTGCCTTAATAAAATCAGGGAGTCCGAAATCCTCCTTCCTGGCACCGCACACGTCTGCTCGGGTTCGACTACTCCCTCCACCACCTTCCCCAGGCGCGTCGCTGCTATTTTTGCCATGATCTTGTAATCCGAGTTCAGGAGCGTAACTGGACGCCAGTTTCCCAACTCTCTCCGGTCCCCCTTCTTCTTATACATCAGCGTGATGAGCCCCTCGCACATTTCTTCTGGCACCAGTCCGCCCTCCAGCATTTCCCTATACATCTGCAGCATGTCCCCTTTCATTAAATCCCAGAATGTAATATAGAATTCTGCTGGAATTCCATCCAGTCCTGGCGTCCTATTCCTATTCTGCCTCCTCACTGCCTCCTCCACTTCCTCCATCTGGATCCTCCCTCCCAGTGCCTCTGGGTCCTTAACCTCATGTCTTAGCTCCCCTAGTAGTGCCTCCCTTATTCCCTTATCCGTTCCCTTCCTCCCATACAACTCCCCATAGTACTCCTCCGCTATCTCTATCATACCCTCTGTCGTTGCCTGCCTGCCTCTGACCGGACTCACCAATTCCCTAAGTGTGTTGTCACCTGCCTTGCATTTCTTAAAGAAGAAACTCGTACATTTCTCTCCCTGTTCCGTTGCCCTGATCCTTGCCCTGTATGCCATTTGTTTGACTCTTTTCTCCAATACCGAGGATAACATTCCCTTTAATCTCCGTATATCCTCACCCACCGGGAATCCCAGCTCAAGTAACCTGAGCTTCTTCTCGATTCTAGCGTTCCACAGCTGCAGTTCCCTGTTTACACTCCTCCTTCTAATATGTGTCTGGAAGAGGGCCTTTATCCGGCCATTCACCATGCTCCACCACTCCACCCTCGTGGCGAAACATTCCTGCAGGGTCGTCCAGTCTTCATACTTCCTTACAAAGTCTTCCACGACCCTCCCGTCTTCCAACAGGCTTACATTCATTTTCCAGGTTCCCTTCCCCATCTTCAGGCCGCCTGGAATACCGAGCCTTGCATTCACCAAATTGTGATCTGACAAGGGGAAGGGTTCCAGGTCTGCTCCATCCACCTTCACACTGGCAGACACAAAGATGAAATCTATTCGTGATTGCGTTCTACCGCCTTTATCCGACCACGTGTATCCCGGTCTCACCGGGTGTACCTTTCTGAAGGTGTCAGTCATTTTAAAATCCTCTATCAACTCCTTCAAATTCCTAGAGGAAGGGTCGAGCCTCCTCCTCCCCGCCACCGATAATAGGTCTGCTAGGCACAACAGGCAGTTAAAATCACCCCCCATTATGACTTGCCGTCTCGTCACGAGCAGGGTCGCTACATTATTCCATAGGTCCACTCTTTCTGTGCACGTCGTGGGGGCGTACACATTTATTAGTCTCAGGTCTGCCTCTCCATAAGACACGTCCACATAATGGAGGCAGCCCGGGATCACCTCTTGGGATCCGACTATCTGTATACTCCTCCTGCCTAGGAGGGTAACCAGCCCCGTGCATCGATTTTCATTACTCCCGGACCAAAAGTAGTAGCCATCCCAGCTCTCCAACAGCTCCTCCCGGCCCAGGGTGTATGGTAGGTGGCATTCCTGGAGGAAGACCACCTCCTACTTGGAAGCCTGTAGTAGTTGTATTATTGCTCCTCTCCTTCCCTTTCCCTTCAAGCCTCTCACATTTACGGACGCCACGGAAAGATTCATGTTGGGATGGGTCTCAGTCCGAAACGGCCTTCTCCGCTCGCCCTCCGTAGCAGTCTTCATTCGCCAGTTCCCGTAATTTCATTTTGCCCCTTGCTCTCAAGGGTTTCCCCCTGCGCCGGCTCCCCACCATTTCCTTTATCCCCTCCCTCGAGGCCTCCATGTCCAGCGAGGAGTCCGAGGGTTCCGTGTTGTCTGAAGGGGCGACTCTTTTTGGGGCTCTGTCTCCTCCTTTCCCTTCCGATTGGTCCCTCCCATGTCTCGCTATCGCCTTCCTCCTGCTGTCGTTCCCCTTTTCCTTCATCCTCCTCCACCGCCTCCGCCCAGTCATCCACAGTCGTGTCGGAGATGCTGCCCATGCCGTCGCTCCCCTCCCCCGCCATCCCCCCTTCCTGCTCGCTCGATGTCGATTCTGCTCTTTTTGCATGCCTCTCCCCTTCTCCCCCACCGTCCGTCGTTGGTAGCTGCTGCACCGCCACCTCCCCTCGTTCTTCCCTCACCAGTTCCTTAACCGGGTCCAGTTTGGTCCCACCCCCTTCCTCATCCCCCACTCCTCCTACCCTATACGCCCTAACCTTGTTGGCGTAAGACTCCGGACAATTTTTGTAGAGATGTTCTCGACTACCGCAGAGGTTACATTGTGCCGGAACACTGCATTCTTCTACCTCGTGGTCCAGTGCCTTGCATCTGTAGCAGACCTTTGTCTTGCACGCTGCGGCCAGGTGACTGCTTCGCCCACACCTCCTACACAGTTTAGGTTGTCCGGCATACACAACATATCCCCGGTTGCCTCCTATGTTCAGGGCACTCAGGATGTGTCTCAAGGCCCCTCTTTCTGTTTTCAGCCGCACCCTCAATTGTCTTGCCCCTGTCCATATCCCCAGTGAGTCCCTCACCTTTTTACAGCTCGACAGTACCGAGCAGTGCTGTCTTAGCCAGACCTCCACGTCATGGTCATGTAGGGCTTCATTATATAGGAAAATAGTCACCACCTTCGTGTCGAGCTCTGATAACAGTTGTAGCTTCATTGTTGTCAATGGCTTCTCCTCCGCTTTTTCCTCGAAGCGGGTCATAAATCTTTGTAGCAGGGGGCTTGAGTTGAAGCTTATATCAAACGCCCTCCCTCCCGGCAGGGTTATCAAACAGTACAAGTCTGTTGGCTCTATTTGTAGCAAGCCCATCATTATTGACCGTACAAAGGTTGCTCGGTCGATGGTCACTTCTTCTGCTACCTCGTCCTTCATCACTACTCTGACACAATTATGTCGTTTGACATGAGGTGGTGTCAGACTCGCCCCTGCCCCTCCTCGCCATTTCCCGGCTCGTTCCCGGGGCCTCCCAGCTCCCACCGGTCCAACGTCCACTGTCGCGTTCTCCCTCCGGGCGTCCCACTGCCCCAGGGTTGCTGGCATCTCCCTGGCTTCGTTCCCCACCCTCCGCTCGGGGGCGCCCGCCTCTCTGCCTCCCGACGCCATACCTTTTTCTCCTCGGCCTCGCTCACCCACTCCATCAGCTTCCGCCCTCCCCTCCATTTCCTCCATCCTCTCCTTCTGCCGTGCCTCCGCCGCGCTCCTCTCCACCCGTCCCCGTGCCTCCTCCACGCCACCCCCTGCTGCCGGCAGGTTGGTCTGGTTACCCCAGTCCCCTCCGGCGGCGCAGGTGGTGTCGGTGGTCCTCTGCGTCTTCTTCTTTTCTTCTGCAGTCACCGTCTGGCCAACTCGGTCGTCCCAGGCTCCGTCAGCAGTGCAGGTGGCACTCGTTGCTCTTGTCGCTCTCCCTGCTTCCTTTTCATCTGCTGCGGGCATAAGCTGGGCGGCTCGGTCATCCCGGTCTCCTTCAGCAACTCGGGTGGCCCTCTTGGTCCTTGACTTTCGCCTTTTCCTTTCGTCGTCTGTTGCAATCTCCGTCTCCATTCTCCAACAGTCCCCGCTTCTTGGCAGCGTGGTCATCCCTGGCCACACGGTCAGGGCCCCCCGCAGGCCACGGGGCTGGTGGCTAGGTCTCACTTGAGATCCGGACGGGCTGGAAGGATCACCTCGATGCTCCTGGTATCCCCCCTGGCAAGCCAGGGGCCCCTCCTCATCGGGAAATTCGCCAGAATGGTGAGGCTCTCCTCTGTCTCCCGTTCTTATATAGAGCTGCAGCAGGGTGACGTCATCATTAACTCATTAACTCATCAGGTGCAACGATTTGAGGGGGGGGGGGTTATTGTAATTATATACTAGATTAGTAATCAGGCAGTTGTTACGATGCGAGTTGTAGATTAATAATCATTTGGAATGTGTTTTATTGTGATTATACTACGTTAGTAATCAGTTAGTGTTTGTTTCCCCTATAAGGAGTTGTAATGTATCTTATTTAATAATAAGCTTCCAGGCCGCACTAAGCCTGTAGCTGTCTGAGCGATTAAAGTTATTTATGTTTTTCTCAATTTTAATGGATTCTCTAATTCGTCTTTGCCAGTAGTAACTAGTTTTACGACACATTTATAAATAACGCGATCTAAACCCAAAAACGTTGATTATGAATGATATTGGTCGCGAAAGCCTAAGTGTTAAAATGTTTTAACTTGACATATGAATACTGTACAGGGGAACTCTTATCCACGTACGCCAAGCTCTTAAGGCTAATGGTTACTCCGACTACACAATCCGCAAAGCCATCACTCCAACCATCAAGAAGGATCCTGTTGAGGAGCCTTTCTAAACCATCACCTTACCCTACATTGCTGGGGTCACAAAAAATATCTCCAAAATCCTGATTAAACACAAGATCCAGGTCCAATTTAACACAGTACATAAAATCCGCGATCTGGTCCCGTCTGTAAAAGATGTGGTTCCAGACAAAGAGTACCCTGGCGTCTACAAACTAAGTTGCCTCTGTGGTAGCAGTTACATTGGAGAAACCAAACGACATGTCTCGGACCGCATCCGTGAACATAAAGCAGACCTGAAATACGGTAGGACAAACACCTCAGCCGTGGCAGATCACTGTTACAATTCAGTGGGCTCACATGACATTGACTTCTCCAAGACAGAGGTTCTCTGCAAGCCATCTGGCTACCATGAGAGATTTGTTCATGAGGCGATCCACATATACAAACACAGAGACAATTTCAACCGAGAAGATGGATTCTGGCTCAGCAATCATTGGAAGGACGTAATAAACCATTTCGGATCTTAACTGATTGTGTTCACGTTTACGGTGACTTTCAGACTGCAGTCGACTCACTGGCATTGACTATATATATTTTATTCTCCGCAGAGAATGGATTCTTTGCTCCGCTGCAAGTCTCCTACCACCACTCTCCCATTGACATATTTCGTTGCCTCCTCTTAGTACCTTTCACGCAACGGTCAATGGTATAGTGTATAGCAGATTGTATAATAATAAATAGTATAAAAGTGTAATGTTTAATATAATGTATAAGGTAATATATAGTATCGTAATTGTATAGTGAATATACAGCAGTGTGGTATACAGTAGGGTGGGTAGAATAATACTTAGTGTAATATTACAATGTATAGTCTAAGGTATCGGGTGGTGTATAGTAATGCAGTATATAATTTCATGTTGGGTTTGTCTATGGTAGTATATAGTATGGGGTATACCCGTGTGATGTAAGAGAAAAAAGTTTAGCTGGAGGCATATTATATTTTTTGCGACATAAGATTGTAATGTATGACTTACTGTTAGTAGCTCAGCTTATTGGAGAGTATATTTAGTATATTGATGATACAGATGTAGTTTATATTTTAGTTTTTAGCTCAGCTTATTGGAGAGTATATTTAGTATATTGATGATACAGATGTAGTTTATATTTTAGTTTTTCACGTGGTGGTTTAGCTGCTACAGTTCCTTACTATTAAAATTCCTTCCATTTATTACTGCTAACCCTACTCCCTCCCTTTGATGCTGCTAATCCTGCATAATGCACGGGCATAATATAAATTTGAACCCCCCCCCCCACCTCCTACGCATTCCACAAGTAGTGACTA
>JAAXLI020001499.1:6491-16534 GCA_014621495.2 Entosphenus tridentatus
GGGTGGCAGGAGGGGCGCTTTGGGTGCGGGGCACGCTTTTGGTAGAGGGGGTGCCTCGCTTCGACATCACGGTGTTAGATGTAATAATTCTGTTTTAGTCTGAAGGGGTTGGGGGGGGCACACCCACCCCCCCTATCGACAGCCCTGGCTCACTGCTTGTCGCCTGTGACCCCCCTCCGCCCCCCCTCCCCCCAGGCTCGGCGGGAATGAGTTCACGGGCGCGGGCGCCGTGCTGCTGGCAGATGCGCTGAAGCGCAACCGCTCTGTAAAGATTGTCGGGTAAACTTTGTTTTTTTATTTTAATCTCTTTCGCCCACGGTTTCCAAAGAAAAAGGACACCAACCAACCAATGAATCAGTTGCTCATGCGTGTGTGTGAGAGTGTGTGTGTGTGTGTGAAGCGTGTGAGAGTGTGTGGGGGAGCGGTTAGCGCTACGCTACGCTGCGAACCCGGCGATCCGAGTTCGGTTCTCGCTCACAGCCAACACCAGTTGCGATTATCTGAACCGGTCCTGGGCCTCCATCTACGTCGACTCAGCCTCAAATGAGTACCTGGTGCGGTGTGTAAAAACATCGCCACTGGGGAGACAAAGGTGGCCAGGCATGGTGTTGGCCACCCACCCCCTCTTGTGTGCCGTGCCGGCCTTCATAGGTGCTCGCTAACAGCACTTGCCCTAACAGTGTGTTGAGGCTATATGGGGGTCTTTGTGTAATGCTGATGAGGTGAGGACAGGCGGGAAGATGGCAGCGGGGAGACACCGCCTAAAATAATTAAATAAAGGAGGTGGAAATGAGGCCGGGGATTGTCGGAGGACTGGAGGAGTGATTTGATAAGTGTGGGATAATGGGCATGAGGGGGGGTTTAAGGGGGGATTATGAGAGAGGGGGGTTACGGGGTAAGGGCACGGGGTCAGAATGTTACAACAACAGACAATACAAAATGGTCAGCACAAGTTTATTTTTTACAAACTGCTGAGCACATGGGGCCCAAAGGCCCAAAACGTCAAACGGACAGCAAACAAACGACACTGTTAGAGGTGTAATAGAGTTATTTAACACGGTTTTACACGTAAGCTTTGGGGATGGGCTGCGGGTGGAGTGGTTGGCGCACTCAACTAAGAAATCTCAAGTTAAATTCCCAGCCATGCGAACATTGTTGGCGAGTGATATCCAAATCGGTCGTGTGTATTACCCCTTCGCCAAACCCGCACTGACCGGCGTGATGAAGCATGGTCAAACAACCTCCATTACTGACAACAGCAGTGGATTCATAAAGGATTACAAGTGTAATTTTGTTTCATTGCAGCTTTAACGGCCACCGGTGGTACTTCCACTTGGAATTTGCATCTTCATGATCGCCTATTTTCAATCTAGTGCTGGATGAGGGCCACCCCATGCTATCTCCACCCGTCTCTATTGTGCAATCTAAATCACCCAGCACCTGCATGTCAAGCAATTTGTTCTGTGCGTCGCTCTCTCCGCTAGTTTGTGGGGTAACGCGATCGGCGACCGGGGGGCCGTGGCGTTCGCAGAGGTGCTGGAGCAAAACACGCCGCTCGCCTGGCTCAGGTACCCGCGCCGTCCACCTCTGTTCCCACTGCGTTAACTCACCCCATCCGTAGCTAATAACGACGTCCTGTTTTGTTCCTTCTTCGTTTGTTTTGCCGCGAGTCTCGGTCCCGTGGACTTAACCCCTTTCCCGTTCCGATGACGTACGTGGGACATACGTGTACGTCATCGGAACGGAAGAAAAACTGAAATAAAATAAGTTTATTGGAACAGGGGCTCCCACAAGGCTATGCGGGAGGACGTGTGCCACAGTTTGACGCCATCTATCGTAGAGTGCGATCGTGTCGCTACAGTTCTCTGCGGCGAGTACAATGTCTTTCAAAACAACGGTGCTATGCCTCTCAAAATAAAATGAAGGCTGAGCCGGTTGCGCGTTCCGAGATTCAGCGGTGAACTTGACACCCACCCTGCAACCTGCAGATGTCTTGGAACGGGAAAGGGTTAACCTGCCGAGAGCTGGGTAGGTGGCTTATATTTCTATGTATGCAGTTAATTAGACAACACAACAGTTACATATGTAGTAAGTTCGAGTGGAATGTCCATTGGTCGCGACGGAGGCGGGAGGGGGCCGACAGACCGGGGTTGGGCTTGTGTCCTGGCCCGCTGATCTTGCGGGCAAGTTGGTTCCCGCTGGGTCGGCCGTTGCGGGTGGCCGGGCCGATTTCACTCTTGAGGCACCTGAGGGTGGGACAATAGGATCTGACCGAGAGTCTGCATTGGCGCGGCGCGGCTCGCCGGACACGTCGCGCTCTCGGCCGCCGAGAAGTGTGGGAGGTGTGCATGGTTGTATGTAAGGTTTGAGGCGTGACGGGTGCAGAAACAAACGGCGTTTGCCGTGCTGGATCTTGATGCACTGATTGCGGACAACACGGACAATAACAACTGGGCCCCTCCAGGGCTTAAGCAGTTTTGAGGAAGTAGCCAGCGGCATTTGCGGGCAGTGGAGCCAGGCGCGGACCCCTTCCGGCCAAACATGGCGGGACGTGCAGAGGTTCCGCAACCGCTCGTTAGCGAACTGACAAGCTTCCGAGTTATTTTGCGCAGCCTCCCGGGCATCCACCAGACAACATACATTAGCACGGATGTAGTCGGCAATTTTAGCCCTAGGTGCAGGCTGCATCATGCGCAATTGGACGTCGATCGGAGGGCAAACCTCCCTACCATACATGAGGTAAAATGGCGAGTACCCCGTGGCAGCATGGGGCGCCATTCTATAGGCGGCAAAGACACCAGGCACGTGGAGATCCCAATCTGTCTGTGACTCAGACACCTGGTGGCTTAGCATGGAGGTGAGTGTCCTATGTAATCGCCTCACCATACCGTCGGTCTGGGGGTGATAGCAGCCACTCGGGATGCACCCTTATCCAGGACGTAGCCCTGGAAAAAGGTCTCCATAATGGCCGCTGCCGACTGGTTGGGGAGTGGCCAGGCCATGGCCCATCGGGTAAAGTATTCTACCCCAACCAAAAGGTACTTATTGCCCTGAGGAGTAGCGGGCAACGGACCCAAAATATCCACTGCCACGATCTCATTGACCCGGGAAACCTTAATGGATTGGAGGGGCGGGCAGGACGGCCTAGCAAGTGGTTTTCGCTGTGCACATTCGGTGCAACCCTGCAAAAGGTCAGCCACATCGGTCCCCATACCCGGCCAGATAAATTCCAATTAGATCTTGGCCAGCGTTTTCTGAATGCCCAAATGAAAAAGGCGACTGTGGGTTTCCCACACAATCCATCCCCACAGGGAGGTGGGCACCCCCAACGTGTGGGACTGGGACCCCCCATCCCAATGCATGAGAACGCCTTCCTGGATAACAAATGAGATGGGACCCCCTGCCCCCTGTGACCCTCCACATCCTTAGACGTCCCCAGTTGTTCAACCCGAGGCCCAGCAACGCGTCCTGCGGAATTTGCGTGGAGGGAGCCTCGTGCTCCCCGACCCCATCCCCGGCCGAGGCCACCAGGGATGGGGGCGGTACCACGTCAGGCTGCCTACACTGCCCCGCACCAAGAAAACAAGCACAGCGGCCATCGGTCGGCAGTCGTGACAACCCGTCGGCGTTGCCGTGTTGAATCCCCTTCCGGTAAACAACGGTGAACACAA
This sequence comes from Entosphenus tridentatus, assembly GCA_014621495.2. Lineage (NCBI taxonomy): Eukaryota > Metazoa > Chordata > Hyperoartia > Petromyzontiformes > Petromyzontidae > Entosphenus > Entosphenus tridentatus. The sequence continues at coordinate 10,163 of JAAXLI020001499.1, forward strand.
AGTCCTGGAGGATCTCAAGCCAACGCGAGAGCTGTCCAGACGGTTGGTCCACTCGCAAGGTGTATTGTAGTGCCGCGTGGTCAGAGCGTACCGTGAAATGCCTGCCATACAGGTAGGGTCTATACTGCTGCACAAAGAAAACAATAGCGAGTAACTCGTGGTGCGTCACGCAGTAACGTTGCTTTGGGGCCGACAGCACCCTGCTGCCATAGGCGACGACGCGCTCTACTCCATTGACAATTTGCGACAGCACCTCTCCAAGGGGATTCACGATGGATACAAATCCCGCGACAAACCACCGATAATGAGGCGAAGCCGATAAAACTCCGCACCTCCCCAACAGAGGTGGGAGTCGGCCATGAGCGCACGCAATGTCTTTTCCGGGTCAGTGGCAATACCCGAGCGGCTGACGATATGCCCCAAGTAACGAACTGAATCCCGCATGAGGTGGCACTTCTGCGGTTTGAATTTGAGGTTAGCCGCCCGCATTTTAAGGAAAACAGCCTTCAACCGCTCGAGGTGTTCATCGAAAGTTCTGCTGAACACGATGACATCGTCGAGGTAGATTAGGCAAGAATCCCACTGGAGCCCGGCGAGGACCAGATCCATCAGGCGCTGGAACGTCGCCGGGGCCGAGTGAAGACCCATAGGGACCCTGTTGAATTCGAAAAGTCCCTGCGGCGTACAAAAGGCCATCTTTGGTTTGGATGCGTCATCAAGGGGCAGCTGCCAAAACTTCGAGAGGAGATCCAAGGTCGAGAAGTAGCGCGCAATGGCTAAGGCATCGAGCGACTCGTCCATCCTGGGAAGCGGGTACGTGTCGGCCACGGAAATTTTGTTTCCTGAAGTCCACACAGAACCGGAGGCTACCGTCGTGTTTCTTCACAAGGACGATCCGTGCCCCCCATGGGCTATTTGATGGCGCAATCACATCGGGAGCCAACATATCGTTGACGGCTACCCACACATGTTGCTTCTCAACTGGGCTCAACCGGAATGGGTTTTCACGAATTGGAGCGGCATCACCCGTTTCGATTTGGTGGCTAAGCAATTTAGTACAGCCAATGTCGAATTTCCCTTGACTGAAAACGTCGGCGAAATCGCTCAGCAACGTACATAATTTAGCATTCTGTAACGGTGACAAATCGGCACAACTGGAGCAAAGCGCGTCGAGCCAACCCGCGTCAGGACCCGGCTTGGATGTGGAAGGGGACACGTCCCCTACGTGACCCACCATCAAATCCCCCAACGGGGCCGACGTCGCGTGAGCAAGCACCATCTTGAGGAATGACGGCCGTTTTCAACCCCGCGTTAAGGATCTAGATAAAGGGCTCGCGGTCGCTTCGCATGAGCGTTTGTGTACACACGAGGTCCGACGCCCGCGCCGTCGAACGCGAAGGCCCGATCACAACGCCCGCCATGAACGCGTCGGAGTCAAGAGGCTTCCGAAGCCGGAGGGGAACAAACATTTGAGACCCGGGAGGAGCCGTTGGTGAGCGAGGCGCCGCGGTCGGAGGTCCCGAAGTGCGGTGACGGGGAACCCGGCAGCCGGACGCCACATGGCCCCGAAGGCAGATGGACGTGCCGTCCTGGCATGAGGTCGGCCAATCCCGTTGGTGGTAGTCTCGCTGGGGTCGCCGGTCGGACGATCCGCGACTCCCCATTGATAATGGCCTGGTGAGGCTCCGATTCCACGTTGTGGCCCTGGCCGTCAGGTGGACCCGCGCAGGCGGCGACAGTCATGTCCCCCTGGAGCTGCAGATGCGCTTGGATGCACCTGGCAGTGCGTAGATACGTGAAGTCATCGTCGTCGGCCGCTGGCATAGCAACTCAAAGCTCGCGAGCTCAGCTCAGGAGCTTCTGCAGCACCAACGAGTCCATGGCGTCCTGATCCATATGAGGGTAGGCAACCCCTGCCATGGCCAGCAGCGCGCTGTGGTACCCCAGCGCCAACTCCGAGGCCGTCTTCGTCCTGGCTTTGAAGCGGTGACACGCTTGGGATGGTGGCCCGTAAATCAGCCGCATCTGACGAATGGCGTCTGTCAGCGTAGCTCGCTTCGCCCGTGGAACTGTCAGGAAAGCGACAAGGGCGTTATCATCCAGCATGGCCGGGAGGGCACGGAACCCCTCAGCCACTGACCAGCTGGACGTCTCTATGTCAGAGATGAACTGGCGTTCGAATGTCGCCCAGTCGCCGCCGGCCACAGAGTATGCCTTCAGCTCCGGCAGGCGTTGCTGGATGTGAACCGCACGTCTGTCGGCCGGCGACACGGATGAAGCTGGCCCCGCATCACCAGCGCTGGAAAAGATGTCGCCCGGCGGTGAAGGTCGCAGCGCTGATGATGCGGTGTCGGTTGGTTGGACCCCGCTGGGCCCAGAAATGATGTGGCTCCCAGCGGCCACTGCGCCCCCCCGGCGGAAGTATCCCCCAACATGGCGGGAGTTTCAAAATTTATCGCGGGAACCGCGGTGGTGGTGTCGGTTGGATGCTGCGCCATCTCCCTCCCTCCGCAGCCTCTGAGCGATGTATGTCGCCCAGGATGGAGGCAGTAGCGTAGAGCAGCTCCGTGAGCCGGAGAAGCGCTTCCTGCAGCGGAGCTCCCAACGATGGAGGAGGGGCGGGCGGTTGAACGGACGACAGCTCAGCCGACAGTGCAGCACCACGCTCGCCGATATCGCCGTCTGGGCTCTGGGTACGTGATTTACCCAGCGTCTACATGGCCACTTCTAACACCAAATTTAGTGAGTTCTGGAGACGCTGGTAGAGGCGACGCGTTTATTACAACGCACAACAGCAACAGACCTTATACAGACTAGGGACACAGCCTACGTCTAGCGTGCCTGACACCGGCTACGCTCTCAGGTCCTCCAGCTACGATTTACCTAGGGGAGGCTATCTGACCCGTCCCAGGCAAGGTGCGAGTCCAGACCACTGGCTTCCTCGGACCTGGCCCTTACAAGGACGTCAGGCCAGGATTCCCAGGGTCTCACCACTGGCCCGCACAGAGCCCCGGCCCTTACAAGGACAGCGGGGCTAGGAGTCCAGGGTCCTAAGCTGGCTGGTCTTCTGGCTTCTGTCTTGGACTGGCCCCGAACCTCTGGAGAGGTCCGTTTTTATACACCTTCCCCACCGAAGGGCGGGGCTGCGTGGGATCCTGGAACACCCCGCAGCCCCCTCCCGTTGGGAGGGGCCCTGGGCAGAGGTCACAATCGGGTACCCGATACCCGTACCCTACCCGATACCCGGCTACCCGTACCCAGCCGGGTACGGGTACCCGTTTGCGACCCTGGTGCGGCCGGATACGGGTAAGGAATCATAACCTGTTTGCGACCTCTGGCCCTGGGGGATAACAGAACACTCCACAGCCCCCTCCTGTTGGGAAGGGCAGTGGGGGATCCCAGAACACCCCGCAGCAACTCCCCTGTACCGCTCTTGATGGGCCCTGTCCACCACTGCAGGTAAGTGTGGCCCATCTACGGCGCTACACATACATAAAGTGTCTTCCTCACTTATTCGTTTGTTCCATTGCTTAAGGTTTATACATTCGTGTCGAAGTTGGGGTGTGAGCCAGTGGATGATTTCAGGAGTAGCCTCGTGGTGAATAGCTGAAATTATAACACGTAGGCTTTCGCAACCAATATTATTAATTGATAAAGGTTTTTGGGTTAGATCGCGTCAGTATAAATGTGCCGAAACCCTCCACCACACGACACGGCCAATCAGTAATGGATTTGTCACGTAAACAAAACGACAAATAGTTATTACTTCAGCCCACCGGCGGGTTGAGTGAATCCACAACATTTACAATTTGAGTACAACGTTTCACTGGCAATTACAACCAGGATCATCGGGCGATTTTACAGAATAGTGAAGCCATCCACCTGCTTCCGGTCTTAAATAGTGCAGGACGACGTCATATACATAAACAGTCAAACAGACTCATAGACCCACATATAAACCCATAGGTGAATAATTAGAATTGGGCAGTGACGTTACTATGCGGTCTACGGTTTGAGATTTTGACTTGTGGTAATTCATACACCATACACACAGACTCACACACACCTAATGAATGTCTGAAAATCTTCGAGCAAATGATTGAAGGGCGCAATGGTGTTACTATGTGACCCCATGGGCTGAGAATGGTGGCCGCAGTCGCACTAGGAGCTACTCTTAATTGTCCATCGGTGTAGGAGGAGATAGCCGCACCTGCCGTTTGATGTTCCGATGCGGCTCAATATAGACCATTCTTTGCGGGACAATTTATAGGAAAAACAAGGTTCTATTTCATTAACAGTCGCTGCTCCTGCTGCTCAGAACGCAGGTTCAGCAGGGATTGGAGAACTGTGGTCACACCTGGGTTGGAGCTGCAAGTTCCTCCAAGTTGATTTTGTTCAACCTAGGTGAGAACTCAAACGACCACGATGAGTCTCACCTGCAGCAATTGCATCTCTGTTGTTAATGTGTCTGTGTGTGTCCCCTGTGCAACAGCCTGGTGGGCAATGGCATTGGCAATGAAGGCGTCAGACGACTGTCCGAGGCTCTCCTCAAGAACTCCACCCTGCAGGATCTCTGGTTGGTGTGCAGGACTTGCCGTATTTTACCTGGGAAACGTGTGATGGCTCTCATCTGAATAAGCACCTTTGCCAGGATGAGGATTGTTTTTACTTTCGAGTATAGCGAGTGTTGAAAAATAATGCAGTAATTAGAACATTGTGAAATGTACCGAGAAACCCTGGTACAATTTTCCAGATTTGTAACACACATTGTACTAAGCACTGAATTAAACCACTCCCCAACATATTCGAATTGAGCAGAGCCAATTCTCACGGGCACTATATGAAGCGCGTGCGGACGACGTTGAAATGATGCATCATTAACGAGCCTATCCAATTGACCATTTCTCACACGCACGATTTTGAAGCACCCTAAGAACGACGTTGAACTGATGCATTGTTGACACCATCTGTCCACCGCCAAATCCTGGTGGCCTTTCCCCAGCAAGCGACGTTCCAGAGTTCCGTGCCGAGCAATTTCATTTTGTGTCCGGTCGAGGCAGGCTCGGGGAGAACTCCCTGACGGACGAGGAGGCCCTCATCCTCGCCGACGTCATTCGTGGAAAAATGCACCTCGAGCAGCTGTGGTGAGAATGCTGCCCCTGTGCGTGAATCCCTTGTGAATATTTCATCGAGGCCTTGGGGCCAGAGTGCAGAACGACGTAAGGTGTCTAAGCCCTTTCCCGTTCCAATGACGTGTACGTCGTAATATTTTCTTTCGATTCGTACGTCATTGGAACGGCACAAGTAGACAAATAAAATAGCTTTTTTGGTACCGAGGCTCCCACAAGGCCATGCGGGAGGGTGTGTGTCACAGTTTGATACCAGCTATCACTTCGGATATTTGCAGTGAGTGCAATGTATTGAAAAACAACGGCGCTCTGCTTCTCTAAATAAAATGAGCGCTTAAGCTGCTTTCGCGTTCCGAGATTCAGCGGTAAATTGGACACCTACCCTGCAACCTGCAGTAGTCTTGGAATGGGCAAAGGTTAAGAATGTTGAAAATTTAATTTAACATCGGTCGTTACTCCCAAGTAATAGAGTTGCGATGTCGGGCATCAAAAAGTCACGACTGCCCTCTTGCCAGTGCCGCGGCTGAATGGGAGCACGTTCGCCGCTTTTTTCAGGTGCTCACGGTTCTAATCAAGCACCTGCCCCTGGTTATTATTTCAAGTGTAAGAACCTTGATAGTAACTGTGCGCCGTCTGCTTCACAGTGAACGTTAGAGATCCAGTGACGTCGTTTGTAAGAGTGGGCCACTGTTGTGCTGGCGTCAGGGTCAAAATTTGCCAAATTCAAAGATTACACGGCAAATTACTTAACTGAGATTATACAAAACAATCATCGCCATCTACTGGCAGACTAATGAGACTGTATCCCGGTCCTATCACATGATTAAACAAAATCTTCTAAATAAAGGAATACCTTAATCTGTATGTTTCAAAAACCTCTAGGGTACTTCCCGACAAGGTAGAACACTGCAATTTGGTATAGGTAGCTTTAAGGACCCAAACAATAAGAAACATCTGAACATCCTAGATCTTTTATTTGAAGGCCCCCAAATCTCGATTTTAAGTGCCCAATAAACATGTTTGTGCATGTCACCAATCTAACAGCAGTGCGTTCTGACTGTGGTGGTACCTGCTATGATTACAGCAGTGCATATCGACTGTGGTGGTACCTGCTATCACTACAGTAGTATATGCTGACTCTATAGCACAAAGTACTCACCTGACAGAGTGGCGTGGTGAGGCCTAGATTGTCCAGCCGGCCTAGGTGGCACCTTGGCAGGCTGGGGCTGGGCTGCTACCCCTG
>JAAXLI020001499.1:16634-35203 GCA_014621495.2 Entosphenus tridentatus
TGCTACCCCTGACCCCCTCCCACCCCCCCCAGCCACGATCTCTCCGGCCGCTTTGCAGTAATATCTACGGCCTATAGTGGTAGCATCTAGCGACTGTATATATTAGTAACTGCATGCATCGGGGTGGGGGGGACATCACACAGTGAAGATTTAAGCTCAGCGTTTAGTGTATTTTTAAAGCATTTTTAACTTGAAAGAAAATGTCCCCCTCACTCCCACTTAAAGCGTGCGACTTGGCATGGGCTGTCCCCCCCACCAACGGCGCGTGAGTGGGTATGGTCGTGCACGCGTCATAAATAAATAAATAGCGCGAAAACTTTCGCACTACATCGCTAATTTAACTTATTAAAAATTGACGGATGTGAAAAAGGAATAGCGCTTCCTCACTGCGGGGTTACGGCGTGGTATCTGGCTATTTTTATTTAACGACAAACCCCACCATTGGAGAGCCAAATCCTTCACAAGCGCGCGAACACACACAAAGCCACAAACCGATAAACATATTTTTTTTTACTTTTATATACTACTGGTCGGTGATTTCAATTAACAGTTATTTCGGCTAACAGTAGTTTTCGTGGAACGTATTAAAAATAACGTTAACCGAAGAGCGACTGTAATGTATTCATCTCCCGTTTAGGTTGAACAAAAATAAATTTACCGTGCTCGGCGCCGAGGCCATCGCTTCTGCCCTCAAAGACAACACCTGCTTGAAGTGTGTCGTGTGAGTAGACATTTAAATGTGGTCATCATCACCATCGTGCAACTCCTTGATTTGCAACTATGTCTCTGTCAATCGTACGATAAAAAAAAGCTTTATGAAACGTTTTCTTTTACCAGGAAAGACCCACTGAGCTATATAGTTCTATTTTAGATGCAATCTGGGCCAAAAACTATCTCATAAGTGGCTTATCATGTGTGAATTTATCACAGCCAAATACTCTAAATGTGTGTTTGTAAACGTGGAGGGAAAAAGCGGAAGACCCGGAGAGAAATCAACGCGACCATGGGAATAACATGCAAACTCCAAATATACAGGTGTCAGGGTCAGCATCAAACCCACGACCTCCTTCTGGAAACCTAGCGAGGTAGTTAACATCTTGCCACCTTGGTGCCCCATCACCATCTAACAGGACCCCCAAAACAAAGGAAGTTACTCACGGCTCTGTGCTTGGCCCTATCCAGTTTTATCTGTACGTCCTTAAAGACCCTGCACTCGCTCTGTACAATATTGGCCTTCACATGTCTTTGTCTTGTTGTTGCTGCTGTTGCTGCTGTGTTCGTACGCCACGGATCTCCATTGTAAAATAGCAGATATCTGGCTAAATGGAATCATCCATGTAACAAATGAAATAAACAAAAATGATCAGTCATGTTCAATCCACTGCTGGGTGAAGGCCCCCCCCCACCCTAAACCACCTTTCGCGATAATGCGATGTAATAATAAATATGTAGCAAACGTATGATAAATTAACGATAGGGCATTCCCATGGCATGGTACATATCTGCGTGAATGTCCAAAGTTATACATTTGCTGTTCGCATACAATAATGCTGCGGTGTTATAGAAGACTTGTGTGTGTATTCTTACGAAACATTTATTTCTGTACGTCTTCGCGCGTATGTTAAAGCAACCGGTAACGTTTTGCCTCTCGTTACAGGCTGAGGGATAATGATATCCCTTACAACGAATACGTGAAGATCCAAGATAAAGACAGCAGAATAGAGTAGTAGCGCAGACCACTTGTCGACATTTTGTTACATTGAAATTCAAATTGCGACAAATGCCGGTGGCAGCTGTTTACGAGTTTTGGCGGACGTCAGTGTCATCTGTTGACACCCAAGGGTGAATGCACTTTTTTGTTTTTACACTAACTCAGCTTGCACTAAAAAGACGTACAAGACCAAAGCCATAGCCACTCGTTTGTGTAATGGGTTCCGGAAACACTTGCAGAGGCGACTCTTTCTTACAACACACCACACCCACAGTCCTGATCCAGCCTAGGGACACAGCCTACTCCTAGCGCGCCTGACATTGGTTACGCTCTCGGGTCCTCCGGCTATGATTACCCTAGGGGAGGCTACCTAACCCGACCCAGCCAAGGTGCGGGTCTAGACTCTGGCTTCCTTGGACCTCGCCCTTACAAGGGCGTCGGGCCGGGAGTCCCAGAGTCCCACCACTGGCCCGCACAGCGTCCCGGCCCTTACAAGGACAGCGGGGTGAGGGGGTCCAGGGTCCTAAGCTGGCTGGTCTTGGTTCTTCGGCTGCGACTGGTCCAGATCGGCTGGGGAGGTCCCTTTTTATGCCCTTTGCCCATCGAGGAGTGGGGCTGCGTGAGATCCCAGAACCACCTTAGCCCCCCCCCCCCTCGTTGGTGGCGCCGAGGGGCTTATCTGTCTGGGATCTTGAGCCCCCAGCGCCGAGGGGCTTAGCTGTCTAGGATCCTAAGCCCCCAGCAGCCCCTCCCCTCTTGGGCTGACACAGCAGCCCCTCCTCTGGCGGTACGAGGTACCCCGTGGATGGGCCCCGTCTACCGCTACCGGTAAGTGTGGCCCATCTACGGCACTACACATACACTAAGGTATTGTGAAAGCCCAATGGGCTCTGTAGTTGTATCTTCTGACTATACAGTAGTATCTACTGAGCCAGTAGTAGATACTGACTGTATAGTAGTATTTACTGACTGTAGCAGTATTTACTGACCGTAGTGGTATATATTGACTGTTTTAGTATCTACTAACTCTATATAGCAGTAACTACCAACTCGATAGCAATGTAGTGACTTGAGCGTCACTACTATGTACACACACACACACACACGTGTGACGTAACTATGCATGGGAATGTCACTACCACACGGGTCTACACACCCAGACATGACGTCATCCCGTCTGGAGGCGGGAATGACATCAGGGCCGGTTCAAGGATCTGGAAGCCGTAGGTGAGGCCACGGGGGTTGTGTAAGGCTGTGACACTCTGAGTGAACCCGGCTGGACACGTGGCCAGATCAAGGTGGAGGCCGGGGGCCCGGGGGGCACCTCGGGGGGCCACGTGGACAGACGAGCAGCTTCGAGAGGGTTCTCGAAGGCGTGACCGGGGTGGGGGCCCGGACACGCCAAGGCCCATATAAGCAGCCTCCTCACCGGGTCCGAGGCTGCCCGTGTCAAGAAAGAAGATGCATCGTGAATATGCCTCGTGAAGAGTCAAGCATCCAGTCAGCGGACCAGCCAGTAGCCCACCTGGCTGGGTCATGCTAGTTGTATCTGAGAGTCTGTGTGAGTGAATGGTGTGTGTTAGTTAGAATAGGTCGGTGGTCACAACCCTATGTTAAGGAGCGTTCTGTTAACAATAAATAATGTTGCCTCCCAAGACGTTGTGTTCGCCTATTTTTGAGCCCATTACAACAGTATCTACTATCACTAGAGCAGTGCATACTGACTGTGGTGGTACCTGCTATCAATACAGCAGTGTATACCAACTGTGGTGGAACCTATCAGAGCAGCAGTGCATACTGACTGTGGTGGAACCTGCTATCACTGCAGCAGTGCATACTCACTTTGGTGGGACCTGCTATTACTACAGCAGTGCATACCGACTTTGGTGGGACCTGCTTTCACTACATCAGTACATACTGACTGTGATGGTATCCTGATATTGCTACAGCAGTGGATACTGACTGTGGTGGTACCTGCTTTCATTACAGCAGTGCATACTGACTGTGGTGGTATCCTGCTATAGCTACAGCAGTGCATATTGACTGTGGTGGTACTTGCTTTCACTACAGCAGTGCATACCGAGTGTGGTGGTACCTGCTTTCACTACAGCAGTACATACTGACTGTGGTGGTACCTGCTTTAACTACAACAATGCATACTGACTGTGGTGGTACCTGCTATGATTACAGCAGTGCATACTGACAGTGGTGGTACCTGCTATGATTACAGCAGTGCATACTGCTGTGGTGGTACCTGCTTTGATTACAGCAGTGCATACTGTGGTGGGACCTGCTATGATTATAGTAGTGCATACTGTGGTGGTACCTGCTGTGACTACAGCAGTGCATACCGACTTTGGGTCGGACCTGCTTTGACTACAGCAGTGCATAGTGACTGTGGTGGTCCCTGTTATGATGACAGCAGTACATACTGTGATACCTTTTTTTCACTACAGCAGTGCATACCGACTGTGGGGGTGCCTGCTATCACTGCAGCAGTGCATACGGACGATGGTGGTACCTGCTTTTACTACAGCAGTGCATACTGACTGTGGTGGTACCTGCTATGACTACAGCAGTGCATACTGACTGTGGTAGTGCCTGCTATGATTACAGCAGCGCATACTGACTGTGGCGATACCTGCTATGATTACAGCAGTGCATACTGACAGTGGTGGTACCTGCTATGATAACAGGAGTGCATACTGACTGTGGTGGTCCCTGCTATGATGACAGCAGTGCATACTGTGGTGATACCTGCTTTCACTACAGCAGTGCATACCGACTGTGGAGGTGCCTGCTATCACTGCAGGAGTGCATACCGACGTTGTTGGTACCTGCTTTCACTACAGCAGTGCATACTGACTTTGGTGTAACCTGCTAGCACTACATTAGTGCATGCTGACTATATAGCAGTATATATGGAATCTATACCACAAAGTAGTAAGCAGACAGAGTGCCGTGGTGTGGCCTAGTCTCGTGCAGAGCCCCCGGCCTCGCCTAGATTTGCCAACCCGCCGAGGTGTCACCTTGACAGGCTGTGGGCTGGGCCACTCCCCCCGGCCATGCAACAATAATGGCATGTAAGCGCTATAATAATGATATGTAGGGGCTCTATAGTAGTTTCAGAACGCATTGGGTATCATTAAGATGGGGTGGGGAGAAGAGGGCACCATACTGTGAAGAATTAATGTTTGGTGTGTTTTGCTGCATGTGTAAGGCGAATTAAAATTTGCGTTGATCGTGAGTCCGTTGCTAGGGGCAACCCATGTGAGCAATGCAAAGTGTAAATATATAAATGCTTATAAGACTAATTTGTGTGACTTACACGTCTGATATAAATGCATATAATACAAAAGTGTGCGGCTTACCTTGGGCGATGGCGCGTGTGGATTGCTAGGAGGCAACGTAGTGGGCATTGTGCACAAGTGCAGCTGGCTGCATTGTCACCCAGCGCATGGCGAAGGGAAATCTTCTAACCTCTGAAAGGCATTCTTTGTCTCTTCTTGGTTCTTTCGGTAAAGTCACGTAGAATGGAAATAATAAAAATAAAACAATAAAATTATTCTCACGACGTTTCGGCCACAACGCAAGCAGCCGTCCGTCAGTCTGTCCCTCTGTCTGCGTACACACGCTTGCGAGGGATTTGGCTCTCTGTTGGAGTTGACGTAGAATTTGTTTTGCCAGCCAGCATGCCCTAAGCCGCGCGGTGGGAATAGGCTATTCCGTTTTCCCATCCGTAAAATTTTAAGTAGTTACATTTAAAATTTAGTAAGTTTTTTTTAACTTACTTTTGCCGCCCGGCGCGGGACAAAGCACGCTATTGCGCATGCGCTAAACGCAACGCTGAGGTAAATTCATCAAAGTGTCATGTCCCCCCCACCCCAATGTGTGCACTCACGACTATAGGGTCGGTAGATACTAAAATTATACCGCTTAGATCGTGTTATTGTAGCGTGGGCGGGGGATGGTGGGCAGGAGTAGCGGCCCTGCCCCCAGCCTCCGCCGGCTGGGCAATCAATCCAGGCGAGGCCAGGGGCTCTACACGGGACTAGGCCTCACCACGGCACTGTTAGTTGAGTACTTTGTGCCATAGAGTCGATATATACTGGTACTAGCGGGAAGTACCCAGCGTTGCCCGGGGGAACAATATATTAAAAAAACTTCTCAAAACTTAAAACGTAACATATTCAAATTAAAATACTTTGGTCATTACTGCATTAATTAAAAATAAAATCAAACCCAACGCGCAGTGGAAAAAAAAACGTACGCTCGCGTGCCAAGATTCGATTCTTTGAATCGCGCAAATGAATTGATGGTTGTAGATTTCTTTAGAATCGGCCTATTCTCGTTTAATCGATACCACAAACGCTCACCAGATATCGATTCTTGCCAGTCCTGTATGTGGGTTGATGCCACACACTTAATGGTCATTTACCCCCCACCCCCCCAAAATACAAAAGTCAATTTTCATACTTTTTACATTGTGTACAGTCCGGAAGCTACCGACATGCCAGATTTCAAGTTTGTTGCATGTCGGGAAGTATGCTAAATATTTCGAACTGACACACATTCACAAATGTCCCTTTTATTTATAAGACTAGCGGTAAGTACCCGGCGTTGCCCGGGCGAAAAAGGCAGACACACACACACATATGGACTTACACACACAGACATCGACCCACACACATAGAAACACATCGACTTACACGCACACACACACAGACATCGACTTTAGACACACATGTAGTTACACACACAAATCGACTCACATACATACATAGACTCAACAACAACAACCGCCATTCACCACTAAGTGGCAGTGACGTCAGCACAACGCTTGTGCCAGGCTATGTGCACCTTAAGGCCACGTGAAGTGTCGAACGCCAGCTGGCAGGAGGTCACGGGGCAGACCCAGATGCCACGGTCGACTGAGACGACTGGCTGATGCACCACCTGTGCCCCCTACTGTGCCAACTTGCTGTGCTTTAGCCAAACGGCACTCCGCTCATTGTTGTGAGTGTCGCTCCTCCGCCCTCCGTTGTTGTTGGAGGGCGACTGCCTCCAACTGCCCAGTAGCGTCCTTCATGAGCCTCCTCCACAGAGGCTGATCTTGACACCGCTGGTACCAGTCATCGGCAAGTCCACTCAGTTCCACGTCCTTCTGTACCACATCACTCCATCTCTTCTCTAGCCCGTGCCACGCCCGTTTAGCCACCTCGATCCGGCCGAACAAAAGCTGTTTAGGCATGCGGTGGCTGGGCATGCGTGCTACATGACCCAGCCAACGCAGACTTGCCTGCCGGAGGAGCTCACCGATGGGACTTTATCCATATCTTTCAAGGATTTGTGAGCTCCTCACACAATCCAGCCTGGTTAAACCCAGGATGGATCGTAGGCAGGCCATCCTAAATGTTTCTAACTGTATCGGCCTCGCTGTGCGCTGCATTGCACCGCTAGCTGAGTAGTTAACCTCGCGTCCAATAAACCCTCAGAGCCAGGATGAACATCCGACTCCAAACGTCATTTATTGAATTTAACGAGGTAAAACTGGTAAGAAAACAGCACAGATACAGCATCTGTTAATACCCGGAAACACCAACACAATGAATGAACACCACAGTCTCATACCATTGTCTTAGATAACATGTTTCTCAACAATGGATCCTGGATGGACCAGGCACCTACATTACCACTGAATAGCTATACAAGAGCATAAGCTACTGTGTTACATAAAGGCACATCGTGTAATCATCACACTGCACCCCAGATGTACAGTACTACACATAACACTGCACTATGAATGAGACATTTTGTCGTCCTTGCTCTCAAGATCGCAATATAGTTACTTGGGTACAAGTTTGACTCGACTTATTCGATTACAGGAAACAGTCACAACAAGGCAAGTTGCAGGCTTCATTGTTAACTAGGCCTCGTATTTTATCATAACAATTTAACAGCATTATAAAGGCATTTACATCATTATAACGGTCATTCTAACATTATAACAGCATTGCCAAAATAAGAACATAAACGAACTTACAGACAATGCTTCTTAAAGTCCCACAATGGACAATTGCAGCTAGCTTTACTGGGACGCGATGTGTGCCGCCATCTTGAATTATGTGTGTAATGGCCGACGCCCGCGTGGTTGAGCGGGAATCTTAAATCGCAACTTCCTGGTCACGTGACCAAACTTAGCATAAAAAACAGGAAATTCCTGTGTACATATGCCCCACATCTGCCGTGAGGCAAGACACCTGCCGTGAGGCAGAACACTAACCGGCGAAGATGTTCCAATAAGGGGGTCCAAGTTTTGCAAGCGTAGAGAAGGGAGGGAATGACCGTGGCCGAAAAGACCTGAAGCTTCGTGCTGAGTGATAGACCAGGTAGCTTCCACACAGCGTTACGCAAGCGATGAAAAGATAATGCCGCTCGACTGATTCGGAGTGAGACCTCTGCTGTTAAACAGGAGCTGGTCATAAGCACACTGCCAAGGTATGGGGAACTCTGCACTCTCTCCACAAATGGCCCATCACCAATTGGGAGTTGTGAGGGTGGAGTGTCCGATGGTACATAGACTCACACACACATTGACCTACACACACACATTTGGACTTACAAAGACAGACATATCGACTAAGACACACACACAGGGACTTACATACACACATAGACCCACGTACACACATCGACTTACAGACACACATCGACTCACACACACATACAAAGACTCACACACATCGACTAACACAACAACAACAACAACCGCCATTTGCCACTAAGTGGCGGTGACGTCACCACGACGCTTGTGCCAGCCCATGTGCACCTTGAGGCCACGTGAAGTGTCGAACGCCCGCTGGCAGGAGGTCACGGGGCAGACCCAGTTGCCATGGGTCGACTGACCGAGATGATCGAGATGACTGAGATGACTTGCTGATGCACCACCTGTGCCCCCTAATGTACCAACTTGCTGTGCTTTAGCCACCCGGCGCTCCGCTCGTTGTTGTGAGCGTCGTTCCTCCGCCCTCCGTTGTTGTTGGAGGGCGACTGCCTCCAACTGCCCAGTAGCGTCCTTCACGAGCCTCCTCCACAGAGGCCGATCTTGACACCGCTGGTACCAGTCATCGGCAAGTCCACTCAGCTCCACGTCCTCCTGTACCACATCACTCCATCTCTTCTCTAGCCCGTGCCGTGTCCGTTTAGCCCCCTTGATCTGGCCGAACAAAAGCTGTTTAGACATGAGGTGGCTGGGCATGCGGGCTACATGACCCAGCCAACGCAGCCTTGCCTGCCGGAGGAGCTCACCGATCGGACCTTGCCCAGATCTTTCAAGGATGTGTGAGCTCCTCACACAATCCAGCCTGGTTAAACCCAGGATGGATCGTAGGCAGGCCAGCCTAAATGTTTCCAACCGGCGAAGATGCTCCATTAGGGGGGTCCACGTTTCTCAAGCGTAGAGAAGGGAGGGAATGACCGTGGCCGAGAAGACCTGAAGCTTCGTGCGGAGCAGACCAGGTATCTTCCACACAGCGTTACGCAATCGATGAAAAGATATTGCCGCTCAACTGATTCGGAGTGAGACCTCTGCTGTTAAACTGGAGCCGGTCATAAGCACGACTGACACACAGACTCCCACAAAAACATACATGGACTCACACATGCACATAGAGCCACACACACATGGACTGACATACACACATGGACTTACGCACACACACACACAGATGTACGTACAGACACACACACATGGACTCACACGCACACATGTACCAAAACACACAGACTTACGTCTGATATAAATGCATATAATACAACAGTGTGCGACTTACCTTGGGCGATGGTGCGTGTGGATTGCTAGGGGGCAACATAGTGGGCATTGTGCGCAAGTGCAGCTGGTTGCGTTGTCACCCAGCGCGGGGTAAAGGGAAATAATTAAAGAAATCATCAACGAATTTAATATATTATTTAAAAAATCGCCAAGAAACGCTAATTTTACTAATTTAAAGGTGACGGGGCTTAGGGCATGCTAGCTGGCAATTTTTTTCTAAGTTAACCCCACCGTTCGAGAGCCAGATCTCTCGCAAGCGCACGTGCGGAGACTTATACATAAGAAGAAGAAAGACTAGCAGATGTACACGTTCTTTGCATCGAAATTCATAGTTTAGTCCATCACAGATTTGACGTCACCGCTCACTTGCCGTGCAATAGATTTCCATTATTGCGCTCCCCCCCCCCCCCCAAATACAACAGTCTATTTTTATACTTTTTGCATTGTGTACAGTCTGGAAGCTATCCACATGCCAAATTTCAAGTTTGTTGCATGTTGGGAAGTATGCTAAACATTTCGAACAGACACACATATTCACAAATTTCCCTTTTATATTTTTATATAGTCAGCATGTACTACTGTAGTGATAGTAGGTACCACCACAGTCAATATGCACTGCTGTAATCATAGCAGGTACCACAACAGCAGTATGCACTACTGTAATCATAGCAGGTACCACCACAGTCGGTATACACTGCTGTAGTGATAACAGGTATCACCGCAATCAGTATGCACTGCTGTTATCATAGCAGGTACCACCACAGTCAGTATGTACTACTGTATTCATAGCAGGTACCACCAGTCAGTATGCACTGCTGTAATCATAGCAGGTACCACCAGTCAGTATGCACTGCTGTAATCATAGCAGGTACTACCACAGTCAGTATGCACTCCTCTAGTGATAGTAGATACTGCTTTCGAGTTGGTAGATACTGCTATATAGAGTTAGTAGATACAAAAACAGTCAGTATATACCACTACGGTCAGTAAATACTACTATACAGTCAGTAGCTACTACTGGCTCAGTAGATACTACTGTACAGTCAGTAGATAAAACTACAAAGTCAATCGATACTACTTACTTTGTTGTATGTAGGGTGTGTAAGGTATATATACCTACGCGAGGGTAAAGATGTTTTTTAAGGGGGGCGGTCGACAATTTTCGGAAACCTTTTAGATCAACTATTGACCCCACACTTTGTATAACTTTTTGGACTTTTGCAAGACTCGTATAATTTTGTTGATGGAAAAATGGACAAACGGCCCACCGTGCTTTCACAAATCCCTCCCAAGCGCGCGCGGAGACTTTTATATATAAGAAAGAAAAGATAATATAGTTGTTTTGCTTGTTTACACATCACACCGGCCACACGGACTATTTTTGTTCTTTCTGGGAGTGATTTTTTGTTGTTTTTGAGCAGTTTTGCGTTTATAGCAACAAAACCCTGGACTAGTTTCGACGTTCAATGTCTCATCAGTGGAGTCGGGCTTGCTTAAAAACAAATGCTGGCCAACTGGCAGATTCAACTTGCAACATTCCTGAATGACCTACACTGTCCTCGTTCTCTTTCATGTGCATGTTTTGTGTTTCTTTTGTTATTTCTGTGATCATCCGCAAAATAAATCAAAATAAACTTCCAGATGTTTTTATCCATAATAAATCTATTTTTTTGATGGGGGGGGGGGGGGCGTTAGATCGCGGGTTTAACGAAACATTTTTTTTAACGCGATAAAACCCAAAAAAAAAAAAAAAAAAAAAAAAAAAATTTATTTTGTTTTAAAATAATAAATATTTTTTTTTTGGGGGGGGGGGGGGGGGGCCCGTTAGATCGCGGGTTTAACGATACATTTATTTTCACGCGATCTAACCCAAAATAATACAACAACAACAAAAACTACTTTATTTTGGATAACGTTGGTCGCGACAGCCCACTACGACTACTTAAACTTCGCGTTTACCGATCCGTGTTTTTTTTTCGCTCTCTTCTCTCCAACTTCTCGGTGTTTGTCGCCACCACGCGGCCAATCTTGGACGGAGACGATCCGTCAAAAGTTTGCACTGCACGGACAAAACTGGAAAAGTGCGGGGCCGGCCAGCCCAGCCAAGTTTGTCTCAAACAGGAACCCTGAGAAGGAGCAGGAAGTTCTATCTCTCTCTCCCTCCCCGTCTCAAGGAGCCACCGCCGTCTTTATCTCTCTCTCTGGAAAGCACGGGCATCAGACCCCGAGACGTCTCTCTCGGCTCGCTCACGCCGATTGAGACGCCACGCAAAGACGGCTTCTTCCCCTAACGAGCAGGAGTCCCTGCAAATCGGTTGGTGATGCTGACCGGTGATGATCACTGTTGTTGGCTTGCTGATAACGCTGTTGCTGTTGAGGATGCTGATAATAACGATCGAGTACCCCCCCCCCTCCACCACCACCGAATATCACAGGCGCTAGGCTTTAAACGTGGCGAGTAAGTTTTGCGATAGCGACTCGTGGGTGGGTGGTTAAAGAACGGTGGTGGTGGGGGGGACGTCAATCATTAACCGGACGTCGCCCGCTCAGCCAGAGACAACATCGCAGAGAGCGGCCGTGGGTTTTCAACGTCCGCCGCGGAGATGGAGCGACGAATTCGGCTCGAGCGAGCGTGGAGATCGCGAGTGGGAAACGTGGCCTCGTGTCGCTTCGGCGATGATGTTTTGGTGAACCGAGAGGCGGGCGGGGTGGGCAAGCGGCTCGACGTAGGTTTGAACTTCTTTCGCACCGCACGTAGCCAAGCCGACCGGAGGTGCGGGTGGAAACGCAGTGGGGGTCGGAGTGGCGGCCAATGGGATGGAACGCGTCCGGGTTTTCGGAGATGGAGCAACGAATTCTCGTGCGGAGAGCGGCATTTCCGGGTGGATTGTATGAATACGTGACATTATCCAGACGTATCTACCGCCTTAATTTAAGGGGCTTTACAGCAGTTATACGCGAGATGGTAGTGGTGGAAATAAAGGGCGCGTGGTTATGAAGAGTGAGAGGAGGCCATCATCCAGCAGTGGATTGATCATGGCTGATGCAGGTGACAGAGTCGCGTGTTTCATGAATATTCGTGGCGTCTCTGTCAAACGCTTGTCGGGGCCGTGAGTGAATGAATGCGGTTACAAATCTGACATTTTTATTTGTTACTCTTTGGTTCTTTCGGTAAAGCCACGTAGGTATGAAATAAATCACGACATTTCGGGCGCAACACAAGCGTCCGTCATCAGGTGGGAAAGCATGATCTGCTGCTGAAGCAGACTGTTTTAAAAGGTTTGAAATGGGTGTAACAGGTCGATTTTTATTTGTTGTTTGCCGAAATACCTGGCTGCTTGGGATGTCAATGGAATAATATCCGAGGCTCAGCGAGCAAAAACCCCAAGGCACTCTGACAGTACGGCTTCCATGGACGCTCACAGTAAACGACACCACATCCACACATGATGGCATCAGCAAGCATTCTGCCGTGTCGAACCTGGTCATCACTGGACAGAGACCCAGGGGGGGGCCCGATCCATGTCCCGTCACGGCGGCAGTTGGAGGCAAAATCTTGACAGAGCTTTCGTGACTGCAGGAATTTATATTCTTTGTGTCTTACGGTAAAGTCACGTAGATAGGTTCAAAGAAAATAACAAAATAGCAAAAAACTACGTTTCGATCGCAACACAAGCGGTCATCTTCAGGACAAAAAAAACGAAGACGACCGCTTGTGTTGCGATCGAAACGTGGTAGTTTTTGTTTTTTTGCTATTTTCTTTGAACCTGTCTCCGTGACTTTACCCAAGAATAGAGTTGGAGGCAAGTTTCTCTGAACGCTGCCGTCACATCATTAGACCTCCTTTGCCAGTACCAAAATATAATAATAGGGTTTTCCCCATTTTTTCTGGCAATAAAGCTGAAACCTTTTACAAGGAATCATGTGTGCATGAACCACAATACTTGTGCTCAAAATGCAAACAAAAAACACACTCTGATAATACAGTATATATGCATTGTTCTTGAAACTGATTGGTCCACACCGGAGACGGCTTTCTTTTGAGCCTCGTCTCAATTGGTGCTAGACCAGAGGACGCCAAAAGGCGTACAGCTCAAAGACAATGCACTATCAAAGTAATGAGGGCTCGGGGTAAGCATCTACGTCATTAGACTCCTCTGTCCACCCAGCAAGCAGCACGAATAGGTTCAACCACAGGTTGCTCGGCAAGTTTGTATGTGGCTGGGTGAAGTGTGGGTTACTCGCAGATATTTCAAGATGTCTGATACCGTGGAAAGGTAGGCCAAGTGAAAACCACATAGTGGCTCTCAAGAGCAGTGCGACTCAATCTTTGTCATTCCACGGCACCGCTTTCAAACTGGCACACTATTTTCACAACTTTTTTATTATACCAGGTGGGGGCCAAGGCCCTCTCAACCGTCTGCAGCCGTCAGCCCAATGGTGAGGGGAGAGGGGGGAATGGTGGGAGGTGGGCGGAGGATGTTTGAGGTTCTTTCCTGATTCCTAAAATACCGGGCTTCTGGGTATGCCATTGTACACCAATAACTAAGTGCCGCTGAAGTCCATAGCTCCCTCTAAGGTAGAGATTATCGTTTTGTTTTAGCTATTTATTACGATTTGAATTCGAGCTGATTTTTTCGTTTGATGCGCTGCTATTTTTGTTCCCGGCCTCCCTTTAAATCCAGGGGTCCTCCCGCCCCCCACCTTGATCCGCTTGGGGCCCTGACCTTTTGCTCGATTTGCCCGGTGGCCGGTGATGGCGGAGGGTGGAGTGGCGCAGGACCGGCCGAAGGCCTCATCCCTGCTCCTCCACCGCAGGGAGCGGCTCGTCCTGGCCATGGGCCCGCAGGTGGAGGGCCTCCTGGACGTCCTGTTCGCTCGCGACATCATCTCCCTGGAGGAGAGAGAGAGCATTGTGTGCGGCAGGTAACCCTTATGCCCTACGGACTGTAAGAAGCACTCTGGGGGGAGCTGTAGACCAAGGGGACAAGGGCACAGGGACACGCGGTGGCGATGGAGCGACGATGTAAAGTCATGTGGAGGTTGATTATGAGCGTCACTGCGACAGCGTGGGGAGGCCTTCATCCAGCAGTGGCTAGATCGTGTCCGTTGATGGCCGTGGTGGCAATGATTACTTTAGCTTGTGTAGGTCTATGGCTTGCGGTTCGAATTTTAGTAGGCTGCCCAGGTTAATACTGTCGTACAGGTGTATTTAACATAAAATTTGTTCCCTCTGCTTCACAGTAAAAAAAAATCCTGTGGCTTCATTCAGAGAAGAGTAGTCGGCCATGGTGCGCCAACATCTTTGTCCAAATAAAAAAAAAAGTACTCGCAATTTACTTAATTGGGGAACACGGTAATCGTCGCCCCCGACTGCGAAAAAACTTTTCCATCGCGTTCTCCCAGGACGCCGTACGACGCGGCACGCCAGCTGCTCTGCATCGTCGGCAGCAAGGGCGAGGACGCCGCCGCGGAGCTGGTGGGAGCGCTCGCGAGGGCGGCCCTCATCCAGGTGCCCCCGGGATTCGAGCTCCGCACGGACCAAACCGACGCCGACGCCGCCACCAGCACCGGCATCGCCACCGCCGCCGACGCCACCGCCGACGACGCCACCGCCGCGACGCTTGTCGTGGCGCCGTCGCCCCCCGACGGCGCCCTGGCTGCGATGCGGCTCCACCACCTGGCACTGGTGGACAAGCTGGACGATGTGGATGTGCTGGCCGAGCAGCTGGTGCTGGACGGTGTCTTGAGTCACGAGGACCGGGACCGAGTGACGCTTCCGCAGCAGACGCGCCAGCAAAACGTGATTAGCGGCTTTAAAGCGCGCCGGCAGGCCGCGCCCAGGCCTGATTCTCCAAATGTTTGCACGTTAATAATCCGAAAATCGGGAGCACGTACCTCGTGGCAACGTTTATAATAATTTACTTGTTTATCCAGGAAAGCCACACTGAGTCGCAGGACTCTCTTTCAGGAGGGTCCTGTTACATTTTACCACACCTCTCATTCACCCCGCAACGCCCGATTAGCGCAGTTGGCTAGGTACGGTGCGATCGTACGGTCCTTCGAGTTGACCCGTCGATGCGTGAATAGTGGCGCTGTGGTCTCTGTTCCCACAGGTGAGGAAGCTGCTGAATCTGATTCACACGAAAGGGGAAGCCGCGGCGGCCGCGTTTCTCCGCTGCGTCGACGTGAAAGCGGTGGCCGAGAAGGACTACTTCCCTTCGCCCGGTGGGAAAACGACGCTCGATCGTCGTGCGATCTATTCGCCCAATCGCAGCATGGGGTGGTGAGGGCGGGGGTAACTTACCCTGGCACCTGTATCTTTGTAGTTTGCGGTGTCTCCCTGCCTGTGGCCATGTGGATTTTTCTCCGGTTCCTCCAGTTTTTCCCTCCACATTTATGATCAATATGATGTGTTTAGAGTATTTAGCTATTCTAGATGTCAACGTGATAAGCCACTATGTTAGGCTATCATTTGTGGTCAGGTTGCTTCTGAAAAAGAGCTATAAAGCTCAGCGGGATTTACCTGGTAAAATAAAAAAGTTTTAGCCGTTAGAGATTCCACACCAGCGACGCCTGTCATTTCGGCTCGTCACGAACTGCAGACCGGCGGCCGATCGTGGCCATCGCAGATTTACGATGCCGTTCAGGTGAAAGTAAAAAGGTTGCTGCAGCAATCTTTTTTTTAACTGCTGCCGTTTTACGAGGGACGTCTCGGCGAGGCGGTAAAGTTGCGGTGAGCAGCTGCTGTAAAGGAGTAATTGTGCGAAGCGGCAGGGCTGTAATAAGCAAACTGTTTGTTGTTTGTCTTGGGGACATGGCCCATCAGTTCCCGCGTTCAATGCTTGTTGCAGAGGTCCACGGTTCGATTTTCGGCATGCCGCCCTGGTTAATCTTTCTTTATTATGACATAAAAGCAGCTGACGAAATAATATAATCGTTTGTAGAGGAGTCTGGAAATTCGTCCGATGGCATCAGGAGCCACTCGATGTACGGTGTCCGTACCTCCTGTGTAACCGAATACTGGGCGGTGTATGTATATTGAACTTCTTTCGCACGGTGCGAAAGAAGTTCAACATACACTCCTATCGTGTTTTTGTTGTTGTTGTAACGTTCTGACCTGCCCCTACTGGACAGTTTCATAGCTCATCGGATTCCTCCAGTATAAGTTCTGATGAATTGCATGAACGACTCTGCATTATAAAAAGCATGTTTCCATCCGGTAAACTACGTGCTCACGCATAAACGTGTTGTGGCGCGCAGTGGAGGCGTACAAGACCAAGCTGCGTCGGCACCACGAGGACGGCTCGCAGTCGCTGCAGATGTACAGCCACCTTGGGCACCTCGCCCTCGACGATATCTACACCGAGACGCAGCTGCACGCGCTGCCCACCGCGGCCGAGGAGGAGCCCCTCGTGCTCACGCTGGACACGCTGCTGCCGCCGCCCCCGGCCGTGGCCGGCAACGGCGCCGACGCCGGACGCCGCCCCGGGCCGCCCGGCAAGGACGTGGTCCTGCTGTCGGGCGACGCGGGCAGCGGCAAGAGCGTGCTGGTGCAGAAGCTGCGGCGGGAGTGGTCGAAGGGCGCGGCGTACGCCGAGTTCGAGTTCCTCTTCTCGTTCTCCTGCAGCCACCTGAACCACGTGAAGAAGGAGATCTGCCTGAGGGACCTGCTCTTCAACAACTGCTGCTGCCCGGACGCGTGCCCCGACAAGGTGTTCGAGTACGTGCTGAGACGCCCGGACAGGACGCTGCTCGTGTTCGACGCCATGGACGAGTTCCGGCGAGACATGGCGGGCGGCGGCGGCGGCGGCGACGTGGCGGTGTGCGCATCGCCGGAGGGCGCCGCCCCCGCCTTCACGCTCGTTGCCAACGTCTTGCGGGGGAACCTGCTCAAGGGCGCGAAGAAGGTCGTGACGTCGCGAACCAACTCGGACGTGAAGGTCATGCTGGAGATGCACGTTGGGCGGAACGTCGTCGCCTCGGGCTTCTCCAAGGATGCCGTCATGGCGTACCTGTCCAAGCGGCGCGAGGGCACCACCAGCCGGGCCACGGAGCAGCTGCTCAAGTCCGACCCGAACATCTCCAGCCTCTGCCAAATCCCGCTCTACTGCTGGATCGTGTCGCAGTGCCACGGTCTGCTCCGGCAGCCGCAGCCGCCGCAACACCAGGCGGCGCCGGCGGGGGCCCCGGACTCGTCGCTGACGATCACCGAGATTTACCTGAGCATGCTCGAGGTGTGCTTGTGTCACAGCCAGCCGCAGCGGGACCGCGAGGGACTCTTCGGCGCCTCCCTGCCGCTGCTGCTCAAGCTGGGCAGCCTCGCCCAGAAGACGCTGCTGGAGTCGGAGACCTCGTTCTCGTCGTCGCGCCTCAAGGAGCACGGCCTCACGGAGGAGGACCTCGCGTACGGCTTCCTCATCAAGTCGCAGAGCTACCGCGGCTTCGGCACGGAGGAGGTGTTCGTGTTCATGCACGTCACCTTCCAGGCATTCTTCGCCGCGCTCCTCCTGGTGCTGAGTGCCGACCGCGGCGCACGCGACGTGCTCGGGCACTTCCCCAACTTCTCGCGAGCGACTCCGTGGCGGAGGCTGGCGCCGGCGTGCGTGGTCGGGTGGCAGCGGCGGAACCAGTGCCGCAAGCTCACCGACTCGGAGAAGAGCAACCTGCAGTTGGTGTCGCAGTTCCTCAGCGGCCTCCTGTCCGAGCGGCACTCCGCGACGCTGTCGAAGATGATGGACCGCGACGGCGCCTTCAAGCGGAAGAGCGGGGCGCTGCGCGCGCACCTGCGCCAGTGCCTGCGCGTTCACCTGGAGGATCTTGCGGCGAGCGTCCGACTGACGCGCCGCGACATGGCCAGCTACCGCGGCCACCTGACGTGCGACTTCCTGTGGGTGGTGTGCTGCGCCCACGAGTTTGGCGACGAGGCGGTGGCGCGGCGGCTGGCGCGCGACGTGCCGAGCTACATGAAGCTGAACTACGCGTCGGTGGGGCCGGCGCACTGCACGCACCTGGCCTTCGTGCTGC
>JAAXLI020001500.1:0-18196 GCA_014621495.2 Entosphenus tridentatus
ACCGGCTCTTCCCAATTGTTAGATATTCTGAGCAGACTTGGACACTGCATATCAACATCAAGTACCATTGGTTTTGAGACAGCCTTAGCCAAATATCAGCTGGCTACCGGAACAGATATACCAAAGTGTATGTCAAAGCAGCATCCAACCGTTTTTGTGTGGGATAACATTGACTTTGGGGAGGAGACCCTGTCTGGACAAGGTACTACCCCACCATATCAATGGTATAATGGTTCAGAGTAAAATGAAAAGCGAAGACCATAGGAGGACTGTGTTCATCAGAAAAGGTGTAAGGACACTGCAACCACAAAAGAGTGTTCTGGACCTATACATTCATACCAAGAGACAAGGCCCTCAAGAGCTAAATGTTCCTCTGCTGGAGTATAATACTGTCCCATCTATGGAGCTGGCACAAAAAACTGATACAATCTATGTGCTGCTAAAATATAGCTGTCATGCAGTGTCAGACACTTCTCTTCCAGGATGGACTGGGTTTAATTGTTCTACTCAGACTAGCTCACTGCCAAAATCTGCTCTCTACTATCTACCAGTTATAGAGGCTTCCCCTACAGAAATCACCACTGTAAACACCATACTCACTAGAAGTGTGGAAATTGCTGATCGACTAGAGTTGGAGAGTATTGTCACTGTGTATGACCAGGCTATATACGCTAAAGCGCAGCAAATAAGGTGAAAAGACCAAAATCTGATGCAGCGTATCATCCCAAGACTAGGTGAATTCCACACAGCCATGTCGTTTATGGCAGTGATAGGCAAACGTTTCAAAGAAGCAGGACTACAGGATATGCTGATTGAATCAAATGTGGTAGCTGTTGGTTCAATAAATGGAGTCATTAGTGGACATCACTACAACCGTAGCATTCGTGCACACAAACTGCTATTTGAGGCAATGCATATATTGCGGTTGAGGTCATTTCTTCAGTCCCTTTCTGAGCAACAGCACACTCGTTGCATATCAGCCATGGAAGATCTAGTACGAGAGTACAAGTCTGAGACAGGATTTTCATCTAACTCAGTGTCTGACATATTATCAGATATGCTGTCCTACTATGATAGATATGTACATGAGATGAACTCTGTTAATCCCACCTTTGGACTTTGGAGCTCATACATTGAAACGGTTCAACTGTTACTGAGTTTCATTGGAGCAACCAGAGACTCTGACTGGAGCCTTCACTTAGCAACAGTGAGACGTATGCTGGCATGGAATTTTGCATATGACCGCCAAAATTATGCAAGGTACCTATCAGCATATTGGGTCGAGATGATCAATCTTCCAAAGACTCATCCACACTGCTATGAAGAAGTTACTGCAAAAGGAAACTGGACAGTACAGCGTAAGGATGCTAACAGGTTCTCATCCATAGCTTGTGACCAAGCAATAGAACAAACCTGCAACCGTGATTCAAAGACCAAAGGCGGCACAACTGGGATAACATTGAACAGAGGTGACGTCCAGCGATGGATACTGTCTCATCCTGAACGTTCTGCAATCACAAGGCAGTGTGAAATGATGGCAGGAATGCAACATGAAGAGAGGGGTCGTAAAGAGTTGGATGCAACAAGAATTGCAAAAGACAATGCTGCTGTTATATCTTTGGTTTCAGCGGTTGAGTCTATGATCAATCCTTTCCTGCCTCGTGAAGATCTTGTATGTGTAATGAGAGCCTTGTAGGGCTCACGTGGTGATTGGCTGCCGGTCTCGCTGTGTAGCCAATGAGGGGAGAGTCTGGGCGCATGGCATCGGCGTGATCAAGGCATGTTAGCTGGGGTGGTTGGCTTGGCCGATCTCGGCCTCGGCTAATGGGAAGCCGGATCAGAGGCGTGGTCCCGGGAGTTGACGGGGAATGATCTGGAATGTTCGACGCTGACCACTGAGGATTGGCTTAGGGGTACAACATGACCCAGGGGTTAAAAGGGGGAGAAGCGGGGGAGTCGGGAGCAGACCTGGGAACGAAGAGGGCAGAAGCCACGCACGCACGGGGCTCAGGGTGCCACGTGGCGTGCGACTTAACAAGGGGTCTGACCGCTTCCCGTTGTGTGTCAGCAACGGGCAGTGTGAGTATAACTGTGGAAGTGAAATAAAGGACTGATTCCAAGAGCCGTCTCAAGAAGGTTTATTACATATGTATTAGCTCTGGTGTTGTTGCTACAAAGACTGTCAGAGATGACATACAAAGTGCTTGTGATAAAGGTGAAACAGCTCTGAAAAATGTCATCCAAGATCGAGTCCAGTCATCAAAAACAGGCTTCTTCTCTCGAATAAAGTCCTTGAAGCTCACTATGTTTGGGGATCAAATGAAGAAATCATCCATGACAAAAGATGGAAATCAAGTAATTCTAAAAAAATGACAGGAGACTCTTTGCACGACTGTTAGTGATAAGTCAATCCCGGTCTGTAAACTTGAAAGAGATTCTGACATTCACTTGACAATATCTCATCCCCGCTAGCAAGCACTGATGGTTCATTAGCAAAAACAAATAAGGCTGCTCTTCTAGCTTGTTTAGAATCAAAGAACAAGGACTGTCATGTGAACAAGACTGTTGGTGATAATGGTGCCCTACTGATAGATGGCATGGCATTGATCAGGAGTCTCAAGAATATACCAGACACATTCGGTGAGCTTGCTGATGATCTTATTCAACTTATGATTAAGATGGGTCGATTTTGTCATTGATCGCTACCCAGCAGTGAGCATCAAAAATGCTGAACGATCAAGACGTGCTGTTGCTGGACAACAATTACTGCAAATATACAGCATCAAGCAGAAGACTCCAAGTCAGTGGACCAAGTTTCTAGCCAGTGGTGAAAATAAAGAAGACAGACTTTCTATTTGAGACATGGAGAACTGTGCCTTTACAAGCAGCTGGAAAAGACAAAGCTATCTTTGTGGCACACAGAAATGTATGTCATCAACTCACTCTTAAAGATGGCATTATGTCTGTCAAAGAGGTAGAATCTTTGACTTGTGACCATGAAGAAGCTGACACGAGGCTCCTACTTCATTCAAAACATGCCTGGAGTGAACTTTATAATAATATAATCATCCAGAGTCCTGACACTGATGTTGCTATCATTTCACTTTCAATAATGGCTAAGCTTCCCTCAGCAAAGATGTACTTTCTGACAGGAACAAAAGACAGGAAAAGAATGTTAGATCTCCAGGCTATTGGTTCTGCTTTGGGTCCTTCACTAACAGAGGCACTGATAGGACTACACACATTCACTGGCTGTGACTCAACTAGTTCCTTTTATGAGAAAGGAAAAGAGAAACCACTAAATATAGTGTCTGGAAGTGCAGAGTACATCAGTGCATTTGTTGCTCTTGGGAGGCAATTTGAAATGGACGGCACCACATTTGTGACCATAGAACGTTTTGTGTGTGTGAGCTGTATGGAGAAAAGATATCAGATGTTAATTTGGCCAGATACAATAGATTCTGTGTCCAGGCCTCTTCCGAACAGGCATTACCTCCAACAAAAGATGCACTTACAGAGCACTTCAAGCGTGATAACTACCAAGCTGCAATCCACAGGAGAGCATTGGATCCTTTTATAAATGCTCCCAGTCCAGACGGCTTTGGATGGATTGTCAAGGATGGTGATCTCATCATATCATGGATGACTAAAGATCCAGCTCCTCAACAGATTTTGGGGTCACTCCACTGTGGGTGTAAGTCTGGTACTTGTACAGGTGGAAGGTGCTCATGCCACAAGGCTGGCCTGGCCTGCACTGACCTATGTAAATGTGTTCATTGTGACAATGTGAGATTAACTGAGGATATTGTTTCATGTGAATCTGATAGTGAGGACAGTGATCTTGATATTTAGTGATGTGTATATGATAATAAAATTAATATACGACATATATATTTAATATAAATATATCAAAATTAAATCTTGTTTACAATAATCATTCCTGTGAATATGTACATGTAGTGCAGTTACTGCTCGTGTATGCGAATTGACAATTCACCATTAAATGTGTTATTTTGAAAAGTGTTTTTTTTATATATATTATATTTTGGCTTAATTCTATTTGTTATTCAGATTTTACCTCAATTATTACCTTTGAATTGGAACATAATGAGAAGTAATTGGGATGTTAATGCTACAGTAGAAGTTTTCTTGATAATCTTATCATGTTTACTGTGCATATATAGCAACTTCAGGTATATCACACATTTCAAACTGGTTTATTTTGTACTTCAAGTGGTAATTCTGCATTTCTGGGTTTATATGATAAACAGGTTTGAAAGTGTAAAATTCCCTATGGTTTCCCTTTTTTTCAAAATGGGCACCTTTAGCATCATTTTTCTCAAAAACTGCAAGGTTGTGTGCGGATAACTTTTTCCTAAGGAATCTCTATATATTTCTGTAGGTAGTGCCCCACTTGGTGGAACGAAACCCTATTTCTAGGCCTCTTTTAGGCTACCGACAGCGGCCTACAGGCCAGTCTACATTATAGACAATCAGTACACTCACTTTACTTAATAACCAGGCTAGTCTGCATTATCGACTGCCAGTCCACTCACCCAGCTTAATAACTATTTGTGCAGTCTACATTTAAAGAATCTAAACTTGGCACGCTTGGGTTGCATTTTAATTAATGAGTTTTATTTTCATTTGTATATGTTATGTTTTCAAGTTTTCAGAAGTTGTTTCTATATATTTTTCCCCCGGGCAACGTCGGGTATTTCCCGTTAGTAGCAGTATATATCGACCTTCATCTTGGTTCTTTCGGTAAAGTCACGTAGAAGGGAAATAATAAAAATAAAACCTAATCAAATAAAATTCTCACGACGTTTCGGCCACAACACAAGCAGCCGTCCTCAGGTGAAGACAGAGCTGTCTGAAAGACAGCGTCCCAATGAACACCGCTAAGCTTGGCAGCGTATTTTAAGCTGGGTGGGAGGAGAAGAGCACCTTGACAAAGGAGTTTACATATCAACAGAATAATTTAGCATTGAATAATCTGTGTTAATGTGAGAGAATTAGCAGGATGTTAAAGTCAGAAATTAGAATGTAACTGGGAGATTAGCATGATGTTAATGTGAGGAATTAGCATACAACTGGTCACAGAAGTGCCTATGTTAAAGTCCGAGTTTACATATCAATAGAGGCATTTAATATATTGACGCTAAAGAACTGCACCCACCCACTATCATACAATAAACCGATGTGAAAGAACTAAATATAAACTACATAAATATAATCAATGTACTCAATATTCTCCAATAAGCTGAGCTATTAACATTAAGTAACTGGGTATACAATACACTATATAATGACCATCATATAGTGAACCGATAAAAAACTAAAATATAAACTACATCAATATATGATAATTGTTTTTTTACCCTTTTATCTGGCAAGAAAACTGACACCTTTTTTACAAGGAGTCATGTTTGCATAGACCACAATACCTGCAGTCATAATGCAAACAAAAAACAGTTTTGTTTTTAGTAACGCAGTGTATAATTCAATGTTATGTTTTTTGTTTGCATTATGACTGCAGGTATTGTGGTCTATGCAAAAATGACTCCTTGTAAAAAAGGTGTCAGTTTTGTTGCCAGATAAAAGGGTAAAAAAACAATCATCATATTTTTTCTTCTGGCAAATGAGGTTCCAATGGTGTACATCAATATACTCAATATAATCTCCAATAAGCTGAGCTTCTAACAATAAGCCATTATACATTACACTTCAATGTCGCAAAAAATATTATAATATGCCTCCATCTAATCTTTTTTTCTTACATCACACGACTATACCCCATATTATAAACTGCCATAGACAGACCCTAACATTGAATTATACACTTGCGTTACTATAGACTATAATAATATTAGACTTGTAATATTACACTATGTATTATTCTACAAACCCTACTGTATACCACACTGCTGTATATTCACTATGCAACTACGATACTATATATTACCCCATGAATATTAAACATTACACTGTTATACTATTTATTATTATACAATCTACTATAAACCATACCATTGACCGTCGCGTGAAAGGTACCAAGAGGCAATGCCAGCGAATGGACTGCATTCTGAAAGTCACCGTAAAACAAAATCAATCAAGACCCGAAATGGTTTGTCACGTCCTTCCAATGATTGCTGTACAAAAAAACACCGAAAAACTCTGCTCACGCCAGCTATTCTTCAAACTGCATTCACCACGACCTCTCTGCAGCCTTTGACACTTGGTCACTCCACTGTCCTTTCCACCCTCTCTGCTCTCAGCACCTCCATTACATCTCTTTCCAAGGTTCAATCATACCTCGCTTCCCACACTTTGTCAGTCCTGTTTAATCACATCAGTCCCTGCTATTTTCCCTCCACATCTCACCTCTTGAAGCAGTAATTTCATCATTTAGTTTTCTCCAATACTCATTTCGCAGACACCCACATTTGATTTTCTCTCTCACTTCAGGATCTGAATGCCTTACTGCGGTCCAATCATGGGTGCACTACATCACCACTCCCTCAAGCAAAGACCAAAATTGTATTTTTTCCTGCTTCCCGCTCACCTCCTATCTGTCTCACCATTTCATTTCCCCCCCTTTTCCCTCACTCCTGTGCCCTTTGCTTGAAACCTTGGGGTCACCTTTGATCCTTCTCCCTCCTTCAAAACATATCTTCACCATAACCCATGTGCCGCTTTCATCTCAACATCCGTAAAAGTCGACCCCTCATCTCAATTACTCATCGAATGCCTCTTTTCTCCTCTCGACTACTGTAATTCCCTTATTCTTGGTCTTCGTGCCTACGCATTTGATCCCCTCCAGCAAACAAAAACAGATTCGTCCCGAATTATTTTGTATCTTCCACATCACACCCATTCCTCTGCTCTCCTTGTCAAACTCCATTGGCTTCCCGTCTAACTAGCTGATGTTTATTCAAATTGCTCACCATAGTTTACGAATCGCTCCATGGTTCTGTCCAACCCTATTTCGCCTCTCTTACTTCTTATTACGTCCCACCTAGGCCCCTGAATTCATAATCTCTATTATCCCGTGGTCAGTCACGTTTCCACTCCTTTTCCCTCCTTGCTCCCCTCCATTGGAATAAACTCCCACTCCACATCAAACAGGCAACTTCACTAATCATTTTCTATTCCTCCCGAAGACTCTTCTTTTTTCAATAGCGTATCACTCTACTACTTCCTGTCCTCATCCTTAAAATCTTAACCCTCCTCTCGCCCTTCCTAACCCCGCCCCTCCCTTTCCCCATCACCCTTCCTTACCATCCCTACCCCTCCAACACTTAAATCCCATCCCTTTTCCCCATCATCCAATGCTAACGCACAATTTATAATTCGACAAAAGCGCTATATAAAATCCTAGATAAGACATGTATTTGGCTGTTATACATTTCCACATAACCCACTTTATTGAGCTCTCATTTGTGGCCAGGTCACATCTGAAAAAAAGCCATAGAGCTCAGTGGACCTTGGCAAACAAAATCCACACTGCAACAGGGCCCATCCTTTTAGGCTGCCCTGAAAAAATAGGCAGAGCCTAAGTGCCTGGTGGCGACTCTGATGCTGTTTTTTCCTGTGTGCGCGTGCATCCACACACATTCATGCAGAACAACAAAAGCCATTTCTAGCAGTTGGTGCAGAACTTGAACAATCTCCCCGCGAGTGCCATCTCTCCGCCTCCGCTGACAGGCAGAATTGCAAATGGGAGTGTTTGTTTGCATATGATGAGTGTCACCAACGGTACCGAACTTCTCCCCTTTCACTCCACCACGGTCTTGCTCTGCTCCACTTCCTCCATCACGGTTGCTGCTCATGTTGCCAACCACCGCTCCCATCGACAGATCGCTGGACGGATTCTGGAGATTACTTTTCTGAAACGAAGAGGAATCCTGACTGGAGAACCACAACTTTCACATTTGAAAGTACATTAAAATATATTTATTAAATGCTCAGTGTGTCGTCTGCTCCATGTAGGTGCTGTGTACGTTTAATGCACAAGCAACTTGGAGGGGTGACCAAAAGGGCTTGCCAGATGTTGTAGGCATGAGCTGAGAGGTGAAGGCATGATATGGCATTGTATTTTCTCCTCAAAATGCATAGTGAGTATTCTCCAGATTGCATAGCTTCCTGTCACCTAATACCAAACATGGCATTGGCCAAACAGCGAAACATGATGTAATCTTGAGACTAGAGTGCCTTTTCTGGGAAAATAATTGGACATGTATTACTCTATTGAAACGTCACCCCATTTTCAAGGAATTACCCCGTAAATTTCCACAAACTTAATTTATTTTTCCACACTTACTAATACGAGCCATTGCGAAGGAAGATAAATTAAAAGGCTATGCTACAGAATATTGTTTAAATCAGCAATGTTAATCAAAATGTGTAGCACGACCTCATTTGGATAAAGAGGTCACTTTTGATCAGATCTCATAATTAGTTCTGCGATCTCCTTACTGTGAGAGTTCCTCATGGATGCTTCCTCTCACAAGATGCCATCAATAGCACAATTGTAATACAATTGGGAAAGGGACGAAGTTATGACAACAAATTGGCACATTAACGGTCTCCGACTAACCCAATGCTGTGAATCGAAAACGAAGATGGTACAGTGGTACCCCGGAGATCAAACTTAATTCGTTCCAGAAGGCCATTCGAACACCGAATTAATTTTCCCCATAAGAATTAATGTAAATGACATTAATTGGTTCCAGACACAAGAAATCTCTCATTATAAAGCATTTTTACACGAAGTTTACAGTAATTACATGCATAAAATCATACAAAACAAGAAAAACACAATAAATAAATGAAATAAATGAACATTGAACTTCACTTTACCTGTAGTAAGGAGAGTTGATGGCTTGAGTGGAAGGTGGTGAGGAGGAGGAGGTGGTAAAACCTTTGTCTGGGCAAGCGTCATGCACGCTGGCCATACGCGTCTCAGCCGTACAGGTTCTTTGAAGTCACGATTGCCCTCGATTTAAAGCTTTCGTGACTGCAGGAATTCATCTTCTTGGTTTTTTCGGTAAAGTCACATAGAAGGGACGCTGTCGCCTCGACAGACCTGGTTTCACCTGAAGACGGCTGCTTGCGTTGTGGCCGAAACGTCGTGAGAATTATTTTATTATGTTTTATTATTTTTATTATTTTATTACTTCCCTTCTACGTGACTTTACCGAAAAAACCAAGAAGATCACGATTGCCCGTTCGACCTCCGAATTTCGTTCGGTTTCCTGGGCAAAAAATGTTCGGAAATATCGTTCGAGCACCGATTTGTTCGAGTTCTGGTGCGTTCGATCTCCGAGGTCCTACTGTATCATGAAAATCGGCTCGTATGCGAGATCAGAAAGGCAATTCATAGGATCATGAGAGTTGGTGACGGATTAGGGAAGCCTTCAACCAGCAGTGGTTGATGAATAATTTAATGCTATTTCTCAATCGACTGCCGAAATAAGTCTTCCTCACACCGTTAGTCAAGCAACTCATGTGAGATGGCAACGTTTTGTGGGGGCGTTCATTGAAGTGGATTAATCGTGGCCGAGGTAAAAACGCTGAAAACTGAGGAATGCCCCTGCCACGTGAAGGTGTTACACCAAACCACGAGCGAGTCACTGCGTACCTTCTGATGATGGTTCGTACAAAGTTGAGGTTTTTCTTGAACCTGCTCTTGGTCCTCTTTCCGGCCCTTGCACAGAGCCGCCGCCGAATTCGCCGCCGAATTCGCCACGTCTCCTTTTCCATAGCTCGGCAAC
Source organism: Entosphenus tridentatus (assembly GCA_014621495.2). Taxonomy (NCBI): domain Eukaryota; kingdom Metazoa; phylum Chordata; class Hyperoartia; order Petromyzontiformes; family Petromyzontidae; genus Entosphenus; species Entosphenus tridentatus. Next base: position 9,777 of record JAAXLI020001500.1, read on the forward strand.
CGTCACTGCACCCCAGACAAAGCACAAAACCACCGCGGTGGCAACAGAAGGTGTCTTGCAATCGGAAACCTGGTCTCCCGCAGTCAGAAACCCAATCTCTTGCAACAAGATACTTAGCTTTTTTCAATTTAAAGCTTTCGTGACTGCAGGGATTCATCTTCTTGGTTCTTTCGGTAAAGCAACGTAGAAGGGAAATAATTAAATAATAAAAATACTTATAAAACATACTAAAATAATAATTTTATTATGTTTTACTTTATTATTTCCCTTCTACGTGACTTTACCAAAAGAACCAAGAAGAAGGTACTTGGTATCCTGCAACCAAATGTATTTTTTTGCGGGGGTGCTGCATAGCTGTACGATGTGAGTTTGTGTTGCAACGAGTGTTGTTGGGTTTGTCTGTAAATGTGCCGAGTAACACACAGGGTACAACTAAACAAAAAACAAAGCTTGGGTACTCTGCATTCAGAAACCCAATCTCGCATAGAGAGAAACCCAGTTGCTTTATGCCAAAAAACAATTCTGCTGTCACAAGAAAGCCTCATTTAACAAGAAACTTGGTCACCTACAACCGGAATTTTTGTCTCCTGCATACAAAACCCCCAACACCCATATGTACTTTTACTTAAGAGCCATCTTCTCTTTTTACATTTCGGATTGTACTATACAATCCTAACCTGCCAGACTTGTGACAAATCGCAAGATTGTTTAGAAATCTGCCCCCTGGTCTCCTGCAACTAGAAAATGCATTTCCTTTTCTTTGGAAACCCCTGCAATCATAAACCACCAAAGACATTTACTTTAACAATTAGTTTATTCTTAGGATAGTACTACACTCGGCCCCAACCCCTCCCCCCTCTCTCTATTTAAGGCCTCGACACAGTGGCACTGTCCTTCTGTTCGTCATTCTTTGTAAGAACGTAATCAACCAGGTGGGCTGTTGACTGTTGTGTTAGCCGACTCTGTATTGCATTATATTTCTAAGTTCACCAAGTTTGTTTTTTCTCATTCATTCTTACCCGATGATGGTTGCTTGTGTTGCAATGGAAACGTCGTATTCTATTATTATTTGATTTTCTACGTGACTTTACCGAAAGAACCAAAGAGTAATTCCTACAGTCACGAAAGCTTCTAATCTAGTTTGATAGTACCACAATTGTAGGTGGTCTATAAGTTTGTCCTGTTGCCCCGGCCTCCTTCAACCAGCAACGCGGCTGATCACAACTGAATAAGTAGTCTCCTGCTGCTGCTGGAAGTCTCCCTCACCTTTGTTGAAGAAGCTGCAGTGTCACCGTAGCCGTGTCACGATGGGGGCGGGGGCAGCTACTGCACCGAGTCAGGGCCCCGCCACCACCGCGCTTGCCCGCTCCCAGGGTTCGTTCGTTTCTCAAGCTGCTCATCCTGGAGAGTGTAACGGCGGCAGCAGCATGTTGAGTCGGGCGGTCTCTCCCTTCCCTTTCCCTGGCGACAGACTCTGCTCTTCCTGGGGAAATCCCAGGCCAGCCGAGCGACAGTCCCACCAGCACGTGCTGGGCCGACCCCGGAGTATTCGCACCCAGGGTCACGGTGGATACGAACGACCTGGGAGATCGCCGATCCACACAATTAAATGTTCATTAAAACCAATTCACTGTTAATGAAGAACAATTCAAATGCTCCATTTTACAAAAAAAAATAGTCATCTTCGTAGGAGTGTCATTGACATGGGCCCTGGTGCAAGGAATACGATGGGAACCCGGTGCCAGATGGCACCTCAATTTCTTAGCCGGTGCCTTTCCCTTATAAGCCCACGGGGCCCTGAAGTTACACCGCCCACATTCGCCAAGATTTACACCACTGTGACAGGATTCACGGTGGCAGTCTCAGGGACAAGGGTGACCTTTTTCATTAAACTCGCATTTAAAATATAACGTGCGACATTCACACACGCACACACAATTGAGAGGGCAGAGAGATACAATGGATAAAGAGTTGAAGACTGCACTTTAAAGCATGGGACATGGTGAGGATTATATACTTTGATGACCAGTTATTATAAATGGCATATGAATAGTTACCCACGAGCAGCTATTGAGCTACAAACCCTTCAATTAAGCAAAAGTATTACACTTCTCTCTTGAAATGAAAGGGTCTGGTAGAAAGCTAGACTAGGTTGAAATATTCAGAGTTCAAATCGTGGTTGGGGGCCAACTCAGACATGATCATCCATAAAAATTCATGACCACTACCATCATCCAGAATCAGAATATTCATTTATCCTGGAGAAATCTGACAGTAGTTTCAAAAGATGTCCACCACTACCGTTAAGAGCTACCCAACAGCATACCATCATACCAACAGTATAACCAATTTACTACTATAATGAGCCTATAATGTCTGTTCCACGCGTGACGTCACTGCACGTCGGCCAGCCCCCCTCATTAATACTCATGAACAGATGACGTCCTCCACATGGACCCCCCCCCCCCCACCATTAATAATCATGAACAGGTGACGTCTTCTAAATGAACACCCCCTCCCTTAATATTAATTAGCGGGTGACATCACTCCACATGGGGGGGCGAGGCGCCTCCTCCCCTCTCCTCAGCGTCAACTTACAACCCTCACTACAAAGGCAGAACCCTCACGTCACGCGATATCCATAACGCTGTTGAGACATCGAAGTAAAAAGGATGACATGAACAAGGGATTATAACCTTTACATTAAATAAGTCTGTCATCCCGGCCTGACAAATTGCACACAAATTAATACAATGAATATCACATCGTGGTCTGCGTTTCGCTTGCAAGTTTCAGATACTGAAATACACCCATCCTTGGACGGGCAAAAGGCGAGTGCCATGCTGTTTGTCATCCACCATCTTCATTGCAAAAGCCATCACCACCATCATTCATCACTCAAGGGTGTATAAAACAAGTATATTATTACTGTGCCATGAATCCGGTGAGTTATATTAAAATATAGACTCGACCCTCTTCCTCAAACCACACTGACCAGCGTGGCGAAGTATGGTCAAACAAAACCCAATGATTGAAATGTGAGGCTTCATTCAGCAAGATTGATAAAACGAATAGTAAAGCTCGCTCCGTGGGAAGTCAATTCGGAGTTTCCAACGGTGTGACAGTCTTCTGCCATTAGGAACGTGGAATTTCCACCACTGGCTCAGGACAAGCAGAGCCCATTTGATTGGCACTCGACACATACGTCCTTGCAAAACCAAGGTACAAGTGGATCTTCAATCACCAACAGCCACGGTCAATCCACTGCTGGATGAAGGCCTCCAAGCCATTGCTCTACCTCACAACGAGTCTGTATGGAGTTATTAAACATTACACCACAAATCAGACAACTTGCTAAAACAAGCAGTCACATCTTCGAGATATAATGGGCAACCCCTAAATATGTCCGTCATTCAAATATATCGGCGCCGTGGTGGTGAGATGTTCACTACCTCGCTTGAAATACACGAGGCCATGGGTTCGATCCCATCCCTGACGCCTGCTGTATACAGGTAGTCCTCTACTTACGATGGAGATGCGTTACGACGACCCCATCGTAAGTCAAAAATATCATAAGTCGAAGAAGGCCTACCCAGGAGTCTTAAAGAATGGTGATAATTTAGTAAAACAGAGCAATTTACAGTACCGTACTGTATAAACTATATACTGTATGTATTTATTAATGAAAATACTGTATTGCACAATAAAATGTAAAGTAAAAAAACAAGGTAAATTCTTAGCCTACCTATATGAACTGCAATTTAATAGAAAGTTTTTTCAGGAAACAATCCTATCTGCATCACACAAGGCGGGAGATGCGTACACCATCCCGGCAGCGTCCCAACATACGGTATCGAACCTCGTACGCTGCTGCGTTTGCCTGCCGCGCGAAATTTTTAATATTTTACAATTTTGTCGTATCGCTATCGCTATCGCCATCGTAAGATCGAAATATCGTAAGTCGGACCGTCGTAACTCGGGGACTATCTGTATATTTGGAGTTTGTAGGTCTCTCTCCTTGTGGCTCGTGCAGATTTTTCTCCAGGTGCGGTTTTTCTCTCCGCATGAGAAACGCGCGTTTAGAGTATTTGACCGCTTTAAATTTACACATAAGCCACTTTGAGCTATCATTTGTGGCCAGGTCGCTTCTGAAAAAGTAGCTATGTATACTCTTTGGTTCTTTCGGTAAAGTCACGTAGGTAATTTATTTTATATTTTCTACCTACGTGACGTTACCGAAAGAACCAAAGAGTATGGATCCCTGCAGTCACGAAAACTTAAAATCTAGATTGGTAGCTTTGTAGCTCAGTGGACCTTTAACTACTTTTTATTTTAGTAGGAAAGTGGTACCAAATATATGCACCAACATCCGGAGGCTATTGAAAAATTCTATGGAAACGCTGGAAAGCATGTTAAATGAACTGCCTATGAAAGATGTATTGATAATTGTGGGGGCCTGGAATGCAAAAATTGGGAAGGATAACACCGGATGGGAACGCATCATGCAAAGCTATGGATATGGAGAAAGAAAGAGGCGAGAAACTGCTAGAATGCACTTCAAGACATGGCATGTTAACACGTAATACTAAGCTCAAACAAAAATACTGCAGAAAATGGACATGGACGGTGCGGATGTTAAACCTAAGAGTATGATAGGATGGAGTAATGATCGACAAGACGCTGAAAAACAGTTTGACAATGCAGAACATTCCAAGTAGCAGCCGTTGTGTTATCGGACCTCAGCTTGGTATGATGCAACCTACAACTAACTAAAACATACATCCAGAATATGCAATACGAGAAGAGGAACAGGCACTCGTGCACGAGACGAGGAAATATCGATTGGTATCGGGGGGGAGTGGAGAACATCTTAGCATAGACGGCAAGGCATTAGCACGGAAGATAGTTGAGAAAAGTATACGCCACAATACATCCTTGGTCGTGAAATCCAAAATGGATAACTCAAAAAGGAAGTGAGAAAAAGATAAAGGAATCGGATAAGATGGCGATGAAGTACAACAAGCTATGCAATGCGGTAAGGACATCGGCAATAAAGAATAAGCAGGAATAGCAATGTGGCAGCATTTAATATTATGCTGGAGAATGCGAGACCCAGGGAGGTTTACAAACCAGTCAAGAACACTCATAGGAAGTGACAACCAAGGCAAATAGCAATAAAAGGCAAGGATGGTAAGATCTTGTGAAGGCAAAGAATTCTAGATTTGAAGTTTTCGTAACTGCAAGGATCCATACTCCTTGGGTTCTTTCGGTAAAGTTACGTAAGTGAGTCTACAAACTGAGTTGCATTTGTGGTGATTGTTACATTGGGGAAACGAAACGACACATATCAGACCGTGTTCTTGAGCACAAGGCAGATTTTAAACACGGCAGGACGAATTCTTCCACCATGGCTGATCACTGCTACAATGCGGTGGGGCTCTCATGATATTTTCTCCGACACCAAAGTGTTCTGCAAGCCATCTGGATACCACCAGAGATTTGTCCATGAAGCCATCCAGATATAAAAACAGTCATAACTTCAACCGAGAAGATGGATTCAAATTGAGCAATCATTGGAAAGATGTTATTAACCATGTAAAAAAGATTTAACTACGCATATTTGTACCATCTTATTTGACTGGTACTAGTCTATTTTACCGAGTTGTTGACATCCCCAGCGTTTAACAGTGCTGCTATTTTTTGGTTTCGGAAGCCAACACCGGCTGTATTCTTGCAGAGGTGCTTAACGGGTACCTTCCCCTTCTAGCCACGCCCACCTCCCTCCCACCTGACTGCCACATTTAGATAAGCTCCTCCCCCATCCCCTTAACTAGTATATAAGATCTGGTCTCTTGGATTTCGCTTCACTTGATACAGTAAATTTGGCTGTGACGGTCCCACCTGAAGACGGAGACTTGTGTTGCCTCCGAAAACGTCGTGATTTAATTGATTTATTTTCATTTATTACTATTTTTTACCTACGTGACTTTTTAACTGAAAAAACCTAAGAGTATGAATCCTTGCAGTCACAAAAGCTTCAAATCTAGAACTATGGGATTAAACCAGAAAACCCGGAGAGAGTAACCCATGCAAGATAGGCGGAAAACATACCAACTCCACACAGAAATGCACCCGAGGTCAGGAATCGAACCCAGTCGCGTCTTCCCGCAAGGCACAAGTGTTACCACGGCACCACCTGCCACGTGAATCATGAGCCTAGTCCGGTCGATTAGTGACCCAGAATGTTCATAAAAATGTTAAAGGCTGAGCGCAGCATTGAAACAGCCAGTGTTGGCGATGCACAGATTTGTCGCTCACCGCTCTGTTGTTGTCCTTGTGTCGCGTTTCTTTTGCTGCGCACCTGGCTTTGCGTTTCCACATGACGTCCACTTTTAAGTTGAATTGGCAGCAGCTGTTAAATGCAACATTTGCACCGACAAAGTATAGCATGTATTACACGTTTAAAATGTTATAGTTCCAATTATGTATGTATCGATTAAACATTTTAACAGCAAGTGTTATCTATTGCTTGGGACTTGGTGGTTCCCTGATGTGGTCAGTCCCAAAATTTAATGTGATCAAATGTAAGATTTGTTTGACGTCCGCTCCCATAGTGGACAAATCTGGAGCAAAAATATTGAAAAAACTATGGGCGATGCCAAGTTCAGATTATTTTTTAGCGAAAATCAAACTCCGTTTGCAGAATTAATAAACGTAGGTGGCTACGAGGTTATTTCAAGTAGATATAAATCGAAGATTATGTGGCGGCTTCGAGGGAGTGGTTGCCAGATTTAAAAAAAACGCCGAATAGTCACTAATCATTTAAAATGTCTTATTTTCGCACATTCATGTTTTTAGGTGTTGCGTGTGTTTTTTCGTGTTTTAAATATGTTTAACTCATTGCCGGATTACCCTAGTAGCAAAAGTATCTACATATGCTATGGGCCCCGCACTAAATGATTTCAAGCTATCAATTCCGATTCAGTGATGCTGCACTTGCTTTATTACTATAGTACGATACCGCCTTCAACTTGTGGGTGTTTAAGGTTAGCGATTTGTCGTATTATCTGGCCGTATACCAAAAAAAAAATACAATTACTTTACTTTGCAAGTAAAAAAACGTCTGTTTTAATGTTTTTTGTTATTTAGGGCCCTTTTATAACATACGCTACAGGCCCCGCACTAGCTTAATCCGGCACTGGTTAAACTGTGATACCATTTTCTGTTCTTACCACTGTAGTTATTAATTACGAATTAAAAAAAAAATTAATACAGTGCGGAATGTCCATTGTTTAAGGTTGTTGTAAGTAGTGTATGATGTACCGTATATATATATGACACTCAAATAAAGCGTAGCTACTTTTATTTTGTGTGTATCACGCACGTGGTGCCGATCGCCGGACTGGTTATACAGCCTTTGGAACGGGTTTTTCCCCCGATCGCCCCATAATTATTAATTGTCGATTATTAATTATCGATCAACCTGTGCAGGAAAGACAATACAAAAACCGCCATGCAATTTCCCTACGCAAAAAACGCGTTTGCATTACGAGAACAGCAACGGGTGTTACGCAAACCCGACCTCCCACACGCACAGAGACCCGCAGAGATACACAGAGACCCATAGAGATACACAGAGATACACAGAGACCCATAGAGATATATCAATCAAGACACAAAGGCTGATAGAGATAGACAGAGACCTATAGAGACACATACCCATATACATGCATTGACACCCACAGAGATAGAGACACACAGATACACAGAGATCAATAAAGACACAAAGACTGATAGAGATACACAGAGATCCACAGAGATACAGAGACACACAGAGACCTACAGAGACACACAGAGACCCACAGAGACACACATATACTGTACGTAGACACACAGAGATACAGCGATGTAGAGATACACACATAGACACGCAACAATAACCGCCATTCGCCACTAAGTGGCGGTGACGTCACCACGACGCTTGTGCCAGGCCATGTGCACCTTGAGGCCCACGTGAAGTCTCGAAACGGACACACACAGACACACAACACAGAGACACACAGACACACAACACAGAGACACACACAGACATACACAGACACACAACACGCCACAGGTCAACACCCGACAACAGCAACAACAATAACAAGGTGGTTTCACCTGGCACAGCAGCAGCAGCAGCATCATCATCATCGTAACACCGCTACAGCACCACACGAGCAGCCGAGACGCGATCTCCCCAGGCCTCGGGAGGGTCACCCCCAGCTCCAGGTTGGCGCGGAGTAGCATGGAGGAGGAGGCGAGGTGGGAGCCACCAAGAGAGGCCGGCTCCAGGCTGGAGCCGAATCGAATAGAGGAGGAGGAGGGGAAGGAGCCACGAAGAGAAATCAGCTCCAGACTGGAGCCGAATCGAATGGAGG
>JAAXLI020001500.1:20153-34651 GCA_014621495.2 Entosphenus tridentatus
TTACTAGTTGGCTGTGTCGGGTGGTGGCGGGTTTAACGACACATTTATATATTTACGCGATCTAACCACAAAAAGAACCTCTACTATAGACGACTTCTATTTGTCGTCAGGTGACAGGAGCGGAGCCATTTTCCTTCCCGCTGTTTATTCAGAGGCTATGGCGGGAGTTGTAGCAAGCCAGCGTGTTGCGTTTGTTTATTCTTTTTAATTACACACTTTTATTTAACCTGCCCTGCTGTCTGTTTACATTCCTTCAAATCTTTGACGCTTAACATCTTCGGATCTACGAAAGCCTATCGAGCTGAAATGTTTATACGCAGACCCGTCTCGCGTGAAAATTTAAGATTTCATTTACAAAAAAAAACAGTCTCAACTCCTGCCGATCCCATACCTAATCAGTGCCCTTATCTTATTACAGACCAATTCAGACCTTATCGTTCACCCCCGTGCCCCTTATAAATCTCAACGTCCATCCTACAAAGTCTCATCATAAGGAAGAAACACAAAACAATTGACAAAACGCGTATATAAAATCACTTTCCCTGTACAATAATACGGGTGAACCGTATGGGTTGACTGGCAGTGCCGGGTGAAGCTAGTGTGGTGCCTGTAGCATATGTTATAAAGGGGCCCTAAATATATTTAAACACATTTTTAACTTGCACAGTAAAGTCAATGTATTTTTTCATTTGCTATACAGCCAGATAATACGACAAATCGCTAACCTTATACATCCAGTCGTCCATAACAGTTGAAGGCGGTATAGTACTATAGCAATGGAGCAAGTGCAGAATCACTGAACCGGAATTGATAGCTCGAAAGCATTTAGCGCGGGGCCCTTGAAAGTGCGAGGCCTGTAGCATTTGTAGCTACTTTTGCTACTGGGATAATCCGGCACTGTTGACAGGTGTGCGATCCTGGACATATTCGTGTTTTTGACTTAACTACACGCTGTCTGTTGTCGTCATATCCTCCAATCTTGTAACTCAATTTTAACCCACTTCCCAAAGTGATGGACTTTTTATTTATCTTTTTACAATAATGTCTAATAGTGTATTTGTATTACATTGCTCTGCTTTTATTTATTTCTTTATTATTACACGCTTTTATTTAACTCGTCTGTTGCTGTATCCTCAAATCTTGTAACTAAAATTTAACCCACTTCCCAAAGTGATATCGACTGCAAACTTGGCATACTTATTTCATACTGGTGACAATACTATATTCTATCATTAAAATAAAATATTTTTAAACAATCTTTTTTATATCTTATGTTTGGGCTTGGGTCTAATTGTCCACGCTCAACTGACGTTGGCTGTGAATGACCACGGTCCCTTACGTTATGGAAATCTTCGGGACCACTTCCTGCAGTCGTGGAGTTCTGCCATTACTAGTACATTCATGTTTACGATGTGACGATCGATCTATTGCTGGATAAAATAAAATTTGGTTACAAATTTGATAACACGAAAAAGTACAAAATAAAATATATTTTAAATGGCGTGTTTTTTTTAATATTACTTATTTTAGTTGTAGATTCTGCCCCCTCCACCCCCATTTCAAATCGCGAATGGTTGCGCCCAACTACACGGGGCAACGTCTGCTCCAATCAGAGCACAGGTGAGTGACAGGGAACCCATGCAGGTGTGTGACAGGGAACCCAGGCAGGTGAGTGAGAGGGAACCCAGGCAGGTGTGTGACAGGGAACCCAGGCAGGTGAGTGAGAGGGAACCCAGGCAGGTGTGTCACAGGGAACCCAGGCAGGTGTGTGACAGGGAACCCAGGCAGGTGAGTGACAGGGAACCCAGGCAGGTGTGTCACAGGGAACCCAGGCAGGTGAGTGACAGGGAAACCCAGGCAGGTGAGTGGCAGGGAAACCCAGGCAGGTGTGTCACAGGGAAACCCAGGCAGGTGTGTCACAGGGAAACCCAGGCAGGTGAGTGACAGGGAAACCCAGGCAGGTGAGTGACAGGGAAACCCAGGCAGGTGAGTGACAGGGAAACCCAGGCAGGTGTGTGACAGGGAAACCCAGGCAGGTGTGTGACAGGGAAACCCAGGCAGGTGAGTGACAGGGAAACCCAGGCAGGTGTGTCACAGGGAAACCCAGGCAGGTGTGTGACAGGGAAACCCAGGCAGGTGAGTGGCAGGGAACCCAGGCAGGTGTGTCACAGGGACACCCAGGCACAGGCCGCAATGTGCTGGTCACAAACCAAGCGGGCAGGTGCAATGATGAGGCAGTCGGGTCACGGGGATATGAGTGTACTGTGTCCAGCAGAGCCACCTCCCACCGTTTACCATCTCCAGGTTTATTTAAAACACTAGTTTGAAATGCCCGTCTTTGCCGGGCAACATTTTTCAATAAACATAACTAACCTGATGATGTTTTTACAATTTGTATCTACAATCAGACACTTTACTCCAAAAACAAGTATTTTTCTCACGCAAAAAAAGAAGTTATTGACCACTTGATTCAATCTTAATTTTGGAGCTTTCGTGACTGCAGGAATTATTCTTTGGTTCTTTCGGTTAAGTCACGTATAAAGATAAAATAATAAATTAAATAATAGAATATTACGACGTTTCGATTGCAACACAAGCAATCATCATCAGGCATAAATACGTAATCAACCGGGCTATGCATTAATTGTGTGTTGACCGACTCTCTGCGTTGCATTACATTTCGATATTTTACTAGGTTATTTAATTTTAGTGTGCCTTTCTCCTAATGTTCAAGCTTGCGTACCGTACCATGTCGTTACTTGCAAGTTGTCGTCCACTCATTGACATGCTAATTTTTTCTCTGCCCCTTCCCTCTCTCCGCCCCCCCCCGCCCTCCTCTCTATATTTAAGGCCCCACCACAGATACGACCTCTCTCTTTGTGCCGATATGTGTTCTCTCTCTGTGTGTCCTTGTGATGTCTGTCTGCTTGTATGTCTGTCTATAGTTTTCTAGTTAGATTTTTGCTGCTATTTCTTTTATGCCTGATGATGATTGCTTGTGTTGCAATCGAAACGTCGTAATATGCTATTATTTAATTTATTATTTTATATTTATACGTGACTTAACCGAAAGAACCAAAGAATAACACTTGATTCAACTTCGTATATTTAAAAACGTGCCCATCAGAAACCGCTCAATTTAAAGGTTCGGTTATTTATTAGAAAAAAACTAAAATTAATTAACTTAATACTCTGATGTGAAGCTCCCATCTTTGACCGTTTTCGAATTACTGTATTCAGATTTGAACATCATAAGATGCGTATTTTTTTCGTTTAAAACCGCTTGAATCCCAAATATCTCAAAACCAATTAAAGAACAATGGATCTCACTTTAATTGTATTGGCTGTTTAACGCTCTATCAAACGAAAAAAAACGAACTCTTATATTTTGAACAGTTTCTGAATGATACGCACAGACATGTTTATGGGTCACTTCAAATTGGGATTTGGGGGCCTTAAAATAAAAAATCCGTGAAGTACCCGAGAGGTTTTTGAGACGCACATGCAGTTTGGACTTTAATTATACAGAAGTTAACATAGAATGCCAGGACGAGCAGCAACAGCCGATAAGACGCGGCCTCCCCCAGCCGGCGCCTCGAGCATCTGACGCTCCGCACCAACAGAGACCACTACCATACTCTTAGGTTTTTTCGGTAAAGTCACGTAGGTAAAAAATAAATTAAAATTAATAAAGGTAAAATAAAAAATCACGACGTTTCGGAGGCAACACAAGCTTCCGTCTTCAGGTGGAACCGTCACAGCACGATTGCTGTATCTTTACTTGTATCTTTGCTTGTATCTTTACTTGTATCTTTACTTGAAACAGCAATCGTGCTGTGACGGTTCCACCTGAAGACGGAAGCGTGTGTGGCCTCCGAAACGTCGTAATTTTTTATGTTACTTTTATTAATTTTTATTTTATTTTTTACCTACGTGACTTTACCGAAAAAACCCAAGAGTATGAATCCTTGCAGTCACGAAAGCTTCAAATCTAGAATAGACCACTACCCCCCCTCCCCCAACCCGTGCTATGTGGGTAACAAGGCCACTGCGGAAGTTATCTCTCAATGAACTCATCTCGCAGAACAATGCCAACCTGCACCACCTCCCCCCCCTACCAACAGCAGATTATAATTACCACTGCGTGCACTTAGGGGCCGTCCATAAATGATGTCACGCACCTAGGGGGGGGAGGGGGGTCAGACATTTGTGACGATGTGTGGCGAGGGGGGGAGGGTTTGAGAAATGTGACGTCACATCAAAATGCGCAACTTTAAATAAATATAGATTTGTTATAACAACACTCCTACAACATCGGAGTACAGTGCCACATTAAATACGCACTGCAATGACAATAGTTTAAAGCGATTTGAAGCATGTTTTATTTTCAAAATGGAAATATCGGGTTTTTTTGGGGGGGGGGGGGTCAGAGCTTTGTGACGTCATATTTGAGAGCGGGTCTGACTTTTTGTGACGTCGTGTGACGAGGGGGGGGGGGTCAAAAATCGTCCAAAATCGCGTGACGTAATTTATGGACGGCCCCTTATGTCCACGCGTGTGTTACAGTATGTGTTACAGACTCTCCACTTAGCCCGTGATTTATGTTGCGTGTGCATAGGCTACACATGCGAAAACACCACAATGCCCTTCTACAGCCTCAGGACTCTCCACCATCCAACGCAAGCAAACTCAACTCTGAGAGTTGCCGTCTGACGCTCTGTAACAGCGGCAAGGGGCAGGAGGAGAGGCCCCACTGAGATGACTTCACGTGGATCCCGGTCACTTTGTGTCTTCTAGAATTAAACTTCTCAGTTGCCTTATAATATTTTCTCGCATCATACCGCCTATATTATACGCTCCTTGTTTTACGAACATGTCCTAGTTGAGCTGCGAGTGCCACGAAGCGTACACTGAACACTTGCAGAGCAGGGCATCAACAGCAGCTACTCCTGAGAGGCTTTGAGCCACCACCTGAGATAACACGCAATCATCACCAGCGTCCGTGGAGAATATAAGTAACAAAATTAATTGGTATCAAAAATACACCTTCTTTACATATCTGTCCTCTCCACGGTACATCCTATCAGCCCCATAGCCTTCTGCGAGTGCATCATTTGAACATTAATTCAATACAACAAAGCACTGTACCGCTTTCGCCATGCATTGTCTCATCAGCAAAGTCGGGTTTTGTGTGAACCAAAAAATTCATAAGATCCGTCGTATTTACTCCTTCAATGTTTACTGACGTTCAGGGCAGAACAAATGTGCACACTCAACAGCCACGACGACCCAACAGCACCGATATGCACTGCATGTGGCAACGGCATCTGATGCAATACCCACTCAGCTGTTGACATAAATGTCCAGGGCTGCCACGTCTCCCCAATACACATTATCGGCTTGCATGCTCACTACCGCAGTGTCCTAAAAGCAATTGGGAATTACCAGTTACGGCGATTTTGAATTATTGCTGAATGGACTTTCTCACCCAAATACGTGAAGCCATTGCCCTGTTCAAAAACGTCTTGAGCCGGTCCTCATCTCATATCCACAGCCCTGAGCCCTGGTGGAAATATCTAGTGACGATGACGCAAAGTGAGCATGTCACTAGAACTTACGCAGATTACGTGGAGCAATTGGTCATTTTAGCCGGGCAATGGCGACTACGCATGTCGTATAGCACTGTGGAGGCAGCGAGGGCTGGTGTATCACACAAATGTGAAACTCCCGTCTCGTGGGCATCATCGTCGCCAAACCCTCGCGTGCCAGAAGGCATTACAGAAAGTGGACTAGTGTCCATCTTTTTCCACCTGTATAGAGATGTCTACTGTGCAACATGTGGGATTTCTCCTTCGACTCCCGTTTCCTTTCACATGTATAAACACGTATTAATGAGCTGGAAATAGATTCATATTCTTGGTTCTTTCGGTAAAGTCACGTAGAAGGGAAATAATAAAATAATTAAAATAAAACAATAAAATTCTCACGACGTTTCCATTGCAACACAAGCAATCATCAGGTGTGAAAACCACAGCAAGAATTTTTTTGAAAAAAAGCATTTTCTTGCTGTGGTTTTTGAAAATAAAAAATAAAAATTGCTGTGGTTTTCACATCTGATGATGATTGTTTGTGTTGCAAGCGAAACGTCGTGATTTAATTTATTTTATTTTATTGTTTAATTTTTATTATGTATTATTTCCCTTCTATGTGACTTTACCGAAAGAACCAAGAATATGAATCCATGCAGTCACGAAAGCTTTAAATCGAAAAATGGAAATAGATTGATAGAGGACCGCAGAGATTGGGAAATTAGTGGGAGCGCCGGCTCTTTACCGCCTGGCTACTGCCTTCCCGCTCATCTGTGACCCCTCCTTGTACCCGAGTCGTGATCTCTATGAGAGAGCAAATACTGTGAGGTGCGTTACACAACATTATTATTATTATGCAAGACATAATTTAAGGAAAATTATCTTGAGGTTGCCCGAAAACTATTTAACTATTTTTTATTTGACCATGTAAAGCCCACTGAGCTATAAAGCTCTTTTTCACAAGTGACCTGTCCACCAATGATAGCTCAAAGTGCTTTATCATGTGGAACTTTAGAGCAGCCAAATACTCTCAACGCAGGTTTCTAAATGTGGAGAGAAAAAACGGATGACCAAGAGAAAAATGCATGTGACCACGGGGAGAACATGAAAACTCCAAATATACAGGCGTCAGGGTCAAGATTAAAACCAATAATACCAGGCGAAGGAATCTAGATTTGAAGTTTTCGTGACTGCAGGGATCCACACTCTTTGGTTCTTTCGGTAAAGTCACGTAGGTATAAAATAAAATAAATTAAATCACGACGTTTCGATTGTAACACAAGCAATCATCATCAGGTGTGAAAACCACAGCAAGAAAAGAAATCCTGAATTTTTTTTTCCTGAAAAAAAAAATTGCTGTGGTTTTCCCACCTGATGATTATTGCTTGTGCTGCAATCGAAACGTCGTGATTCAATTTATTTTATTTTATACCTACGTGACTTTAGCGAAATAACCAAAGAGTACCAGGCGAAGGAGTTACCATCATGCATACCGTGGCGCCCCTACAAGGCTGAGTGGAGTAAATATGCTCATTGCAAAACACTGCAAACATTGAAGAATAATGCCTCGACTGTGAGAAATGGAACATTGTACTAGAGCAGTGGTTCTTAACCTGGGGTGCGAGATGCCCTTTCTGAGAGCCAAAGGGGTTCAGGCTGCAGTCAAGGTTAAGAACCACTCTACTAGAGGGATCCCTAATGGCGGATAACAACCTTCAGACAAAGTATGAACGATCAACAGGGCGCAGATTTCACAAAGGTTCGAGTTCATGCAGGGTCCCACGTTTGAGCGACATTCGACCACCGCCGCCGCCCCTCTTCATTCGACGGCAGCCGCGGCGTCTCCGCCCTCTCGGTGGAACTGGCCGAGTTGCGCGACGACGGCGCTGACGAGGGTCTGCAGGGCGACGGCGCGCATGCTGCTCGTATGCAGCACCTCGGCGTGGTTGGTGCGCTCCTCGCTCCGGTAGTTGCAGACGGCCATGTTGGTGATGAGCGTGAGCGCCAACACTCGCAGACCACAGTGGTATGCGCACACGGCCTCGGGCAACGTGCTCATGCCTGCAACGCCATACGCACGTGGGACACGCACGTAACAATGGACCCGTAATAACACACACATGGGATATGGGACAACAACCGCCATTCACCGCTAAGCTGGGGGTGGCGTCACCACGGCACTTGTGCCAGGCTATGTGCACTTAAAGGTCACGTGAAGTGTCGAACACTCGCTGGCAGGAGGTCACAGAACAGACCCAGGTGCTATGGGTTGGCTCGCAGATGAATCACCTGTGTCTCCTATTATGCCAACTTGCTGCGTTTTAGCCACCCGGTGCTTCACTCATTGTTGTGAGTATAGCCTTTTGCCATCTGTTGTTGCTGGAGGGCGACTGGCTCCAACTGCCAAGTAGCGTACTTCACGAGCCTGGTACCAATCATTGGCAAGTCCACTCAACTCCATATTCCATCTCTTCTGTAGCTCGTGTCGCACCCGTTGAGCCTATCTGGCCGAACAAAATCTATTTGGGCATGTGGTGGCTGGGCATGTGGGCTACATGACCCAGTTAACAGCCTTGCCTGCCAGAGGAGCTCACCGATGGGACTGTATCCAGATCTTTCAAGGATTTATGAGCTCCTCACACAATCCAGCCTGGTTAAACCCACAGATGTGACGTCACCGCTCACTTGCCGTGCAAAATATATCCATTATTGTGCCCCCCCCCCCAAAAAAAATATACAAAAGTCTATATTTATACTTTTTGCATTGTGTACAGTATGGAAGCTACCCACATGCCACATTTCAAGTTTGTTGCATGTCGGGAAGTATGCTAAGAATTTCGAACAGACACACATATTCACAAATTTCCCTTTTATATATAGATAGATGAGGAGCATGTGGCCGTGAGACTCACCCACGGCGTCGGCGCCGAACGATCGCAGGAGGCGGCTCTCGGCCACCGTCTCATAGCAGGGCCCCGTCTGCATGCACAGCACGCCCTCGTGCACCAACTCTGTCACGCCGAGCTGCGCCGCCACACGCGAGCACGTGCGCCGTAAGGCCAGGTCGTATGTGTCCGACAAGCAAGGGAAGCGCACGCCCAGTCTGGGAGATGGATACAAAGGTGGCAGATGTAAGTGGGGGTGGGGGGCAGGCAGTGGAGCCATAGTGTCCAGAAAGATGGTGGGAGAGTATGTGGAGGTCGTCCTGGTGCTTGGGGATGGTTGTGATGGTGGTGGAGATAGTGGTAGTGCAGCGGCTAATTGCCCTGAACTACAGACATTCCAGCCTGATTTAGATTTTTGCTCACAGCCAACAGCATTGACGATTGTCTGAACCGATCCTGGGCCTCCCCAAGGTTGAATCAGCTTCAAATGAGTCCCTGTTGCAGTGTGTAAACAACACCACTATGGAGAAAATGGCGGCCATGTGTGGTGCTGACCACCCCCCTCCCCCCCTTGTGTGCTGTGCTGACCTTCTAATAGCACTTGCCCCAACAGTCTGTTAAGGCTATAAGGGGAATCTCTGTCTTTTGTTGGTGGTGGTGAAGTGTTGATAATAGAGGTAGAGTTGTTTGTGGTTGTGATTGAGGTTGTGGTGGTGATATAGTTGGTAGTGGATGTGGTGGAATTTTAGGAGGTGATGAAGATGGTGTTTTTGTAAGTTTCATTGAAATGAGTGTTGGTGTTGAAATCACAGTTGTGTTATCCACAGGCTGACAATAGAGAGAGAGAGCACCCATGACAGCCACAAAGTGAGGGAGGTGGTGGGATGAGGAGGGAGGAGGTCTCGTTCGCACCTTTCGTCGTTGGGCCCTACTAGGGGGTTGAGGCCCATGAGGCCGGGCAGGTTGATGTGGTCTCTGACGAGCATGATGTCCCCAGCCTTGTAGTCGGGGTTTAGGCCTCCAGCTGCGTTGGTGAGAATCAGTGTCTCGATGCCCATCAGCTTGAACACTCGGATGGGATATGTGATCTGCGATGGAGGCACGCAGCATCAGATTTATCATCACCATCACCATCAATCATGAGCAATTCCCGACGCCACCAAGGCCACCTCTTAAGGTATTGTGATTTAACAAAAAATCGAGCACCTCCGCATTATGGTGGCCGTACACTTTGTCATTAATCTCAACCACACACCAAGGGCGTGTCCTGCCCAAGCCCACTCAATGTTCTGAACGGTCCAATTGATGTCTCTAACGCGCATTTATTCTGTAATCCACGTGTTCCTCTCCTGTCTCTCAGTGTCATTACAAGCGTGCCCCTCTAAATGCTTCTTTGCGCACTTTTCAGCTTTCCATTTTCTTTGTTAATATCTACATGATCCGCACGTTGCAGCAAGAGGTAGTTATACGCACCGAAATGTGAATGTTTCATGTGGGCACGTTGCTGCATGGTAGACACTGATGCGTGTTCCAGACGTCTTGTTTAGCGAACTTATTAGCTAAGCAAAGTGTCACATTTTCTTGGCGCTCGCCATTATACTCTTCCTTATTTGGTACCTCCCTCATCTCCTATGACTCATTCCCATTGGTTGTTATGACGACCGCTGCTGTCTTCACAATATCTGAGATGGTTCGTTGATTTTCCATTCATATCAATGCATTTGTTTCTCCAATGCCACTTGTGGTGAGCATCTTGTAATGACACACTCTAGAGATATATGGATATAGCCATGTCTATGTGTAGAGGAAGTACCGTTGTTCACATAATTGTTTTGCCTAACCGGTAACCGCATGAAAAAACAGTAAAACGCAGTTAATACTGATTAGTGTCCCACACGCAGAAATGACTGGAGTAATAAACACAACACTTTTATACAATTTTCAACGAATAACCGAGCGCAGTGGTGGCCATGGTGGTGGAGTGGTGAGTCTGCGCACTACTGGACTTGCAATGCAGAGGTCGCTGTTCCATTGCATGCTCCGGCGGGGCAGTAGAAACAAGGGGGCAATTATCTTCAGTCCTCCTGCCAGCTCTGTCCAGCCACCAGCATAAATGGGTGCACCACAGGTAGTCTATAATTGGCAGGTAGTGCAGAGTGCGGTAAATCGTGGGTATGTCCATCTCTTCCTGGACGTCTGCTATGTGTAAGAGTAAACCAAATACCCTCTTTAGAGCTCCCTCTAGTGGAGGAGACCCTCCCACTAGCAGTGGCGTAAGCCAGCGGCTGCAGGGCTGCTCCTTTACCTTTTATTGACATGAACCTTTTTTGCTGATGACACAGCCCTGATGGCCTCCCGAAATTCCATGGAGGAGTTACAACAGCATCTACAACACGACTTACGTAAACTTACATTTAATTCCCGAAACTGGTCCTCAATGCTAAAAAGACCAAATGTCTGTAATTTTCAGGCTGCCCCAAACCTGTCTCACCACCTATGCACATGGTGGCTCTGGTCTCGCCCTATTGAGCAGGTTGATAGCTTTAAATATTTATGAATTAGCCTCGACTCGAAACTTTCTATATAGAATGGTGGCCACCGTCAGGGTCCATTGTTATGTTGATATGCATGTAGAACTTCTTTCGCACCCTACATAGCAAACTGTGCTAATCGGAGGTGCGTGAAAAACACAACAAGCTAAACACAAAAGGCAGTTCTAAAGAAATTCGTTTTCAATATAGATTTAAAAGTGCATAGCTCCAGTGGCTTCCTAACATCAGAAGGAAGAGCGTTCCAGACGGATACAGAAGCGCATCTGAAAGCGCGAAGCAGAAGAGATGAATATTCTGCTTCCATGCCAGCGCCAGAAATGTATAATTAAAAAAACTGATACAGGCAGAAGCCCTAGCCTTTCCCCTCATGGGGCAGGGCTTCTGCCTGCATTACATGATCCTGGAAATACCAACTCAGTGACTTTACAGAGCGAAAACTAGGAAACTGGGGAACATGCACTAGGACCTACATAACATTCAAACCAGATCTAACCAGCCCTGATATGTGTTTTATTTTTTAACTGACAGAAAGTTCCAAACGTTTTAGAGGCGGTGGCCATTGGCGAAAACCTGACCACCGCCAGACTTCACTGTTATGAAGAGATGTACGCATGTCCAAGTCAAAAGAAAGGAAGGCGAAAATGCGCCTCGAAAGAAGGAACAATGCTTATTAGAGATATGCCACTGGGGGAGAAAGAGCGAGAGACAGAGAGACGACCTGCCAGCCAGGGAGACACAGGGGCTGCCAGTGCCGCGGTGTCCCCATCGGTGTTGGAGGACAAGGGGATGGGGTACCTCGTTGTGGCCACCTGAGGGCGTTCTAGGCCGTGGCCTTCTCCAGCTGCTCCCTTCTGCATGGAGGGCAAGGACCCCCTAGGCGGCTTTCCGCGAAAAGGAACCTACAGCCAAATGAGAACTGAGCCAGTGAGGCTTTCATAGTCTGTGGCATGTGTAACTTGCGCTGCCAAATAGCCCATCTGGCAGTTGTCACGGTGACCATAGCCCAAGCATTTCATTTCACCAGGCAAAGGCCTACATCAGTGATGAAACTGGAAGCCAGCTGAAGACTTGGCCTCAGGCTTAAAAAAAAAACCTGACCAATGCATCCTGTGCCAATGTTACTGTGTATGCTACATACATCGTGGCCCGGAGGGACAGTGAGAGGCTACAATGAATGCATTCTGGACCTCCTTGTTAGTGGTGCTTTCAACCAAGTCAGGAAGAAGCCAAGAAGGGTCTTCCCTGGATGTGTGTCTAATGAGGAAAAATTGGCAGATTAGGGGAGCATCTACAACAGGGGTGGGGAACCTTTTTTCTGCCAAGGGCCATTTGGATATTTATAACATCATTCGCGGGCCATACAAAATTATCAACTTAAAAATTTGCCTGTTATATTTGGTCCAACATTTCATTAACTCGCCCCTAATGTGATGGCTGGAACTGCTTCTCTTTGGTGAGGCGTGTGATGTTAGCTGGTATTGATGATGTTGCTATTCGCAACTGCTTTTCCAGGTTTGCTCCTAGATTTATTTAATTTCGAGTCCCGCCTGCGGTTGCCTTGGCAGGGCCACACCAAATGATTTCACGGGCCTTATATGGCCCGCGGGCCGAACGTTCCCCACCCCTGATCTACAAGAAGAACCACTACCTGCTGTATCGACCTGGTTCTCAGGCACAGCATAGCACTGATCCACCTATTTAGGGACCCTGGAGGGTTCTAATCGGTTTCGGCCATTTGAGCCGGATGGCATCCAAAATATGCTGGTCCAGAAGAAGCTCAGCAGTGGCAGAGGGCTTAAATATGTCACAGATTTCCAGGAGAGGCGGGTTACAATTGCTTCTCTCATTACTTTTTACTCTTGTACAACGTTGCGAGATGCCATTTTGCATGAACGATGCTATATGAAAAAAACTATTGATTGATTATATTTTACAATCTGAGGATTACACTTTAGCCTTCATCATCCTATCCCCACTGTCCCTTCGCTTATTACTTGTATGGTGCCTGTAGCACTTAGCACTTTTAATTAGTCTTGGCGGGGGGGGGGCACCCTGGACGGGCCTGCCCTGATCTAGACCCCTCGAGTGCAAGCTCCAGTAGAGACCCGTTTCAACCAAAATGGGATGGCTGCTCATATCAGTCCCTTTAGGCCTTCTGAGTCAGCCTAGGGGAGTCTCTTTCTCAAACCCTCCACAGGAGTAATACTGGATATGGAAATCCTTAGAATCCTGGAGGGGCTTCTCAGGACCACAATTATCATGGGCCTGGCTCTGAGACCACTGATCTAGGGTCCTACGGTGAATAGTACGACAAACTGCCAAAAGCCCACTGCAGACTATTGTGCAGGGACATCAGCAACCGAGACTGGTGTAGGTGGTGTCACCACTGTGCTTGAGGCCCCCACAGAAGGGGCCCGGCAGACGTTGGCCATTGCCCGGCAGTTCGGAGGCCTCCACGCTTGGCAGAGGCCACCGTCGAGAGCTGTGCTGGATCATGGAGGCAAGGTAGACTCGAGCCCGATCACTCGCCTAGCATGACGCACCCATGCGGGGGGGGGGGGGGTCGATTATCAGCTTTGAAAGGCCCATTGGGCCAGCCAACATACCTGGGGTCGACCAAATCATGCCTACCCTGTCCCTTCAGGACAAAGAGTGCAGCAGAGAGGCTCAGAATCGTGGGGGGAGTGAAGCGGCAGTTGTTTTCCACCTTAACCCCACCTGAATATAGTTAAAACCACCATCCTGCTCAAAGGTGATGATTGAGCCACCATCTACCACCCCGTTTTTCGAATCAACCCTCAAATGTCTCGTCCCATTACACCACTCCGCTCTTCGTTTTGTCCTTGACGACCCCCGATAGAACCCATCATTGCAACCTGTACATTCACCCAAATCCGTCCACCCTGAATATCTGGAGAGACCATCAATGGGCTGTCTTCATCCTTAAGGTCTGTTTCGGGAAAATACTCCCCCGCTTATCTACAGCTTAGTTCCCTCCCTTCACTGCCCCTCGTTTTTCCCCTATTAAACCAAAACACAGTGCATACTTGCAATTGCACTGTGGGCGCCCTCTTGCTCCAACGTCTGCACTGTCTTTTTCGATGTGTGCGTGTGTGTTTGTCACTGTTATACTAAAACATAGAGCTTTTCCACACATGTAACTAACTTTTCATGACACTTTTGACCCGTGTGTGCGTTTCCATTTATGACTCTTGAACGCCTTGTTTGTGAGTTTTGCAATAGTTTTATGGACCCTAAACTTTTTCTCGGAAATCTCAATGTTTTGGTTTTGTTGTTGCTGTGTTTCCACACCACTGATCTCTCTTGTGAAATAGCTGGCTAACTGGCCTAACAAATGAACTTAATCTTCTTGGTTCTTTCGGTAAAGTCACGTAGAAGGGAAGTAATAAAATAATAAAAATAATAAAACATAATAAAATAATTCTCACGACGTTTCGGCCACAACGCAAGCT
>JAAXLI020001501.1:407-10604 GCA_014621495.2 Entosphenus tridentatus
GTGCGCATGTGTGAGTGCGTGTGCGTGAGTGCGTGCGTGGACGTGTGCGTGCGTGCGTCCGTGCGCATGTGTGAGTGCGCATGTGTGAGTGCGTGCGTGGACGTGTGCGTGCGTGCGAGTGTTGCACGTGTGAGAGTGCGTGGATGCGTAGATGCGAGTGAGTGCATCCGTGCGCGGATGTATGAATGTGTGTGCGAGTGCACAGGGAGTGGCAGTGCAGTGGCTAGCGAACCAGGTTCGATTCCTGCTCACGGCTTCCAACGCCAGCGACGATTATATGAACCGGTCCTGGGCCTCTCCTAAGTCGACTCAGCCTTATATAGGTCCTTGGTGCGGTGTGTGAGCAATGTCACTGGGGAGTCAAAGGCAGTCGGGCGTGGTGCTGGCCACCCACCACCTCGTGTTGCTGTGCCAACCTTCATAGGTGCTACTCGCTAACAGCACTTGCCTCCAGAACTCTGTGAAGGCTTCACGGGAGATCTTTGTCTTTGTCATGGGCAGCGGTGGTGCAAGGATTAGAGTGCTGTAATTAGAACTCACGGACTCGAGTTCTATTCCACGCTCACGGACAACACGAGTGACAATTATCTGAAGTGGTCCTGGGCCTCCCCTAGGCGGACCTCTGCCTAACACGAGTACCTGGTGCTCGCTAACAGCACTTGCCCATACAGTCTGTTAAGTCTATATGGGGCATCTTTGTCTTTGATTGTGCTGTTGGCGGTGGTGGTGGTGCTGCTGGTGGTGCTGCTGGTGTTGATTCTGCTGGCGTGATTGTTGTTGGTGCTGCTGCTGGTGGTGCTGCTGCTGGTGGTGCTGCTGCTGGTGGTGCTGCTGCTGGTGCTGGTGGTGCTGCTGCTGGTGGTGGTGCTGCTGGTGGTGGTGCTGCTGCCGGTGGTGCTGCTGCTGGTGCTGGTGCTGCCGGTGTTGCTGCTGCTGGTGGTGGTGCTGCTGGTGCTGCTGCTGGTGGTGCTGCTGCTGGCGGTGCTGGTGGTGCTGCTGCTGGCGGTGCTGCTCTGCCAGTGGTGGTGCTGCTCTGCCAGTGGTGGTGCTGCTGGTGGCGGCCGTGTGGGTGCGCGCGAGTGTCGGTGCGGCGGTGGAGCAGTCACCGTAGGTGTGCAGCTCGTAGGAGGGGTGCTGCAGGTAGGAGGGGTAGGCGCAGGGAGCCGCCGAGGACGCGTGGTGGCCTTGGCTCGGGTAGGTGGCCATCGCGTGGCCGGTGGGGTCGGCGGGGGCCGCCGATAAGCTGCGTGGGGAACGTCGCAACGGGCACACGGGGACGCGGGCGAAGGTCTCGGGGTTTCGAGCGTCGCCCCGTCGGGGTTCGCGCGCCGCCACGGCGGTAAACACCAGGTCGCGTGCGGAGCGGACGGGCGACGGAATGGTAAAAGGCGCGGATTGCCCTGCAATCGCTTGCCCCTGCTGCTGCTGCTGCTTCTGCTGCTGCTGGAGGGAACGGGCTCCACGAGAGAAAGGTGCTGTGAGCGCATTCGCTTTTCTTTTTTGCCCCCCACAATTAATTAGCCAGGCGTCTCCGATGAGGGAGGAATACCCCGTGCACTATCCCCCCCCCCCACTCCCCCATCGCACGCCATCTGTTTGTCGACGAGCAGCGTGGGTCGTGATGCCCATTCGTGCTGCCGGGTGGGCAGAGGCCGGGAAATGTAATCAACTTTCACCATTGTTTCAAATGCTGTGCCGAGAGAGCAAATTCTAAGTTGCCCAGTGGGCTAACTACGTATGTACTGTCTAGATTTGAAGCTTTTGTGACTGCAGGTATCCATACTCTTTGGTTCTATCGGTACCTACGTGACTTTACAGACAGAACCAAAGAGTACGTATGTAATGTAAAGTAGTACGGATATTTATTTATTTATCCGGAAAAATATACAAGCCTCTTCGTTCAGGAGGGTCCTGCATCGGGACGTTTGTCCGATGCCACGAATCGATCAGAAGCGGCCGTGAAAATTTACGAGCAAGGAGGTACTTATTTTAGGCCGAGTCAACCTAGAGAAATCTGAAACCAGCTTTAGACACAAATTGCCGGCAATGTGGATCGTACGCAGGAATCTAGACTAAATTGATAAACTAGACTATTTTTGTTTTGGTCTTTCGTTGAAGTCACGTAGATAGGTTCAAATAAAATAACAAAAAACTACGACGTTTCGATTGCAACACAAGCGGTCGTCTTCAGGAAAACCTATCAACGTGACTTTACCGAAAGACCCAAAAATATGAATTCCTGCAGTCACGAAAGCTTTAAGGCAAGATGTAAACTATTTTTATTTTACCAGGTAAGGCCCACTGAGCTATTTAGCTCTTTTTCAGAAGCGACCTGGCCACAAATTATAACTCAACGAAGTGGCTTATCACGTGGAAATTTATAGCAGCCAAATACTGAAAATGCACTTTTCTCAATGTGGAGGGAAAAAAACGGAGGACCCGTAGAAAAATCCACGCGACCAACGGCGAGAGAGACACGCAAACTTCAAATATACAGGCGTCAGGGTCAGGATCGAAGCCAATGACCTCCTGCATAACCAGGCGAGGTAGTTAACATCTCCTCGCCACCGTGGCTCCCTGGCGCAGCGTGCGAGCCACCGCTACAACCGACGCGGCGTGTCACACGCACACACGCTCACGCACACACAAAGATAAAGATCCCCCGTATAGCCTTATCAGACTCTAGGGGCAAGTGCTGTTAGCGAGCACCTATGAAGGCCGGAACGGTACACGAGGGGGTGGGTGTCAAGCACCACGCCCGACCACCTTTGTCTCCCCAGTGGCGATGTTTACACACCGCACCAGGTACTCATTTGAGGCTGAGTCGACCTAGGGAAGGCCCAGGACCGGTTCAGATAATCGTCACTGGTGTTGGCCGTGAGCGGGAATCGAACCCAAGTCGCTAGGTTCATAGTGCAGTGCGCTAACCGCTACACTACCGCTCCCCTACACGCATACGTACACACACGCACACACGCACACACTCACACACGCACTAGCACTCACGCGAGTGGTGCGATCCCCCCCAGTGGCAGGGGGAAACCAAACCCGGGTTTTGCAGCCAGCAGGTATTCGGTGGGAAAATTGTTGCGAGATTGATTGATTGCGGGGTTGAAGGATTGGGACGGGGGATGAGCCGTAATCTTTAAACCATGCAGGCAGGGGCCAGGAGGAGGAATTCCAGAGGGCGCCGAAAACACGCAACCACCCCCCCCCACCACCACACACCTCTGCACTGATGGAGGCTTCCTGCACCGAGCCCCGCTTTGATGTGAGCGAGTCCACGAGTGGGGTGTTACGCAAGCCGCCGACGAAAGAGGTGCTTAAGAGGTCAAAGCCAGAGCCGCTACCGGATGGCGAAAGGTGCAAAGGACACGACAGAATTCACAGGCCATGTCGCTCAATCCAGCTTACATTTTTGGGGTTTTAGCGGTTGCGGCGTTGTTCTGTTTGAATAAAGTGGCGTGGTGCACGGTGGCCATGAAAACCAAAAAAAACTCAAAGTGGCCAAAAAACTGAGCAGGCTAAAAATGTGCCAATTGATTGATTGAAAGCGGGGGGGGGGGGGCAAAGAGTTTGGGGTAGAGCACATCCCAGCTGACTAGCCATCCACAGTCATCACTACTGATCCGAACCAACTAGCCACCCAGTCACGAGCACTAGACCTGCCAGTGACTCTAACCACCTAGAGCCAACCAGCTTCAATACTGGCCCTTCCATTGACTAACCTCTTAGCCACCCAGCCTTTAGTATGAGCCCTCCAATTGATCACAACACTAACCTCTTCCTACGCATTCCACAAGTAGTGAATAATCCCATATCTGCATTTCCAAGAAATATGCTAAATTCCTATTGATATGCAAATTACTTTGTCAAGGCGCTGCCAAGCCTGGTGGTGCCCATTCAGACGCTGTCTTTCCGACAGACCTGTTCTTCACCTGAGGACGGCTGCTTGCGTTGCGGCCGAAACGTCGTGAGAATTATTTGATTATGTTTTATTATTTTATTATTTTATTGTTTCCCTTCTACGTGACTTTACCGAAAGAACCAAGAAGATGAATCCCTGCAGTCACGAAAGCTTTAAATCGAAAAAGAAAAACTAACCTGTCCTTTGGCATTTCACCTGGCTCGTGGTGGTGTCTGCACAGGGGTCAGTGTACCGCGCTACATCCCTGCTTGACCCCGAGTGCAAATCCTGTCCACGGATATCACGGGTTAATCCTGACCTGAGTCTCCTGTATCGACTCGACCCCTAACTTTCTTTATCCGGGGCAATGTGAACACAGGTGTGTACGGATTAGCCAAACGACGCACACTCATGTGGCGCACGCTGACCCAAAGTAGCTTCTAGATTTGAAGCTTTCGTGACTGCAAGGATTCATATTCTCAGGTTTTTTCAGTAAAGTCACGTAGGTACAAAAATGTAAATTTAAATTAATAAAAGTAAAATAAAAATGAAAATAAAAATCACGACGTTTCGGAGGCAACACAAGCTTCCGTCTTCAGGTGGAACCATCACAGCCCGACAGCTGTATCAAGTAAATGAGAGATTACAAGAGATACCACTCCGTATATATAATGGTTGAAGGGGGAAGGGCCAGGAACGGCACACTTTTCATTAATATGGTAAGGTGAGGCTTAAGACTAAGAATAGACTGCATAACAAATGACTGAGCCTTTGTTATGGAGAGGTGCGGTTTGTGACTATGCTTAGCCTACATAACAAATGCTGCAAATGAGACCGAGCCTCGGCCATGTAGATGGTAATAGGCTACATAACAAAAGACTTCTCGTGAACACGAGACCCCACTTTCAAATCAGACCAATTGGGATAGCTTCGTTCCTTGATTAATTAACATCGATGTTATTGTGACATTCAATGTTTGCGAATATAAAAAGGGAAAACCTGGTTAATGGATCTGTTGGATTAACGAGTGAGTGGAACACACTCTATCGAAAACAGATGATACATTTTTACAGCTTATGATGAAATCCCAAACCATTTTTTGAGCGTAACAAATTAGACAATTTTACATGGGTGAAAACGAGCTCACGTATCTTGTTCAAAAACATGCACAAGGGAAAGCCGATGATGACCTTCATTTACTCGGGTCCAGTGGAATGATGTCACTGGGGAGATACAGGAGCAGATGAAGCCACGATAGAATACATCTCAGAAAAAAAAACTGGAGTCTCTTTGAGCATAAAGGACTTCGCCGGTCATCCTTGCAGCGGCTTCTGGCTGGCCATCAAACAAAGACGGTCACCGACATCGCGCGCTTTCAGATGCGCTTTGGCGGCCGTCTGGAACGCTCTTCCCGCACGATTTTAGGAAGCCACTGGAGCTATGCACTGTTAAATCTAGATTGAAAACCCCATTTCCTTAGAACTGCTCTATGTGTTAAGTTTATTGTCCTTCCCCCACACCTCCGATGAGCACGGGTGGCTATGTACGGCGCGAAAGAAGTTCAACATACGTAACATACAAGATACAGTAAAACCTTGGATTGCGAATGTTTTGCAAGACGAGCAAACATTTTAAATAAATATTGATTTGATAAACGAGCGAGGTCTTGCAATACGAGCAGTACGTGTATACGCTTTGTCTGCCGAGCGTCACGTGATCACAACTGATATATGAGTGCTTTGGATTACAAACACGTTTCCGGAACGAATTATGCTCGCAATCCAAGACAATTTTATATACATACATAAAACATGGCGTACATGTGCATCGGTTAATCGTGAAATGAGATGAAGCACTCACTTGGGTGGGTAGAGCGCGGGGGTGTAATGGTTGTGCGATGGGGCGCAGTCGTAAACTTCACAGGCAACTGAAACAAAGAAAATGCAGTCGCGTCAATAAGACACGGGGTCTGCTCGTGCACCTTGCACATCAAAACATCTGAGCCATGAACGTGCTGCATTATAATCATTGCATTCTTTTTCGATTTAAAGCTTTCGTGACTGCAGGGATTCATCTCTGGCTCCTCGACAGACTTGTTCTCCACCTGAGGACGGCTACTTGCATTGTGGCCGAAACGTCGTGAGAATTATTTTATAATGTTTTATTTTTATTATTTTATTATTTCCATTCTACGTGACTTTACCGAAAGAACCAAGAAGACATTGCATTCTTCTTGTGCGGCGGCGTGTCTGAGCAATTTCGTTTCACGAATGAAAGTTGCATTTCTGTCCGCCTGATAAAGCTTGTGGAAATTACTGGCGAAACGTCGCACTCAGATTATAAATGTTGTGGCTTTGCTCTCCAACACACCGGTGTGCTGTAGCTGTACTTGGCACGTTCTGTTTAGGTAACAAAGCTTACCATTTGGCTGTGTCGGGTGGTGTCGGTTTTAACGACGCATGTATATATTTTCGCAATCTAACCCCCAAAAAAAACCTGTGTTATGGATGTTTTACTATTGTCAGGTGTTTAACTGTACCTGTCAACGTCATCGTCTCCACTGTATTTGTTTAGCAAAAGTTCCCCTTTAATCCGGTGGTCAAATTCCATTCGTCCATTCTATGGAAATTATTACTGGGGAATATGTCGAGACTCACAAATCCTACGCGCGATTCAATATGAAATGCCATTACACGGCTTGATTTGAAGCGAGCATAGATCGTTTCACGGCTTCTCATGACTCCTACATCATATTTAAGAGGAATATATTCATCATAATTTCACATACATGGAAAATATGACTTAAGCTGCAGAAAAAACGCACGTCTTATAATTGGGAGAACACGGCATTGTTGTGGACAGCCAGCGTCCAGAAGATGGCAATCGTAGCGCTGCTTTAAAATGGGTAGGGACGTCATCGGGATATATTCCAGCCTCTGGGTGACCACGTAACATTACGGAGAACCGTCTTCTAGGAAGGTGATTCCTACCAACGAGATCAAAACACATCTGCCGCGAGACGAGATGCATTCTCCGCATCACAAGACTCGCCCGCCAATGTTTGCTGCTGAAACACTGGGGGGGGGGGGGGAAAGACGAGCGCGTCTTACAATCCGGAGAATATAGCGACCGTCAACTTTTCGCAACGGCTGATGTAGCAATAGCGAGACCGGCCGCACGAGCGAATTTACAAAGCCAAAGTCGAGCGAGTCTGTCCCCGCAAGGGGTTACGCGCACGCACGCGCGCGTGCGAGCCTTGCCGCGCGCGTTAATTTGCGCGTGTTCCGCTCACTTATTTTTGGAATGCGCCGCTTCTCAAGCGCCTGCCCGTACACGCACACTCGGCGCAAGACGCCGAAGGAGCCGCTCGGTGAAAGAAAAAAAAGGAAAAAAACCAACAACCCAGCGCCAGCCTCGCCAGTGGTGCGCCTCCGTCAGGCGCGACGCTCGGGCGACGGGCGTCAACCACGATCATCGTCAACCGCGTGTCAAGGCCGCCGGGTGTCGAGAGCGCGTGGCCACGAGGGGCGACCGCGGGCGTGCCCGTGATTTCATCCGAGTGCGCCCCACGAAAGTTTGCAAGGCGAGCTAAACTATTGAAATTTTTGATCAGGCAAGGGCCCACTGGGCTGTACAGCAATTTTTGTAGAAGCGACCTGGCCACCCACGAATGATAGCCCCCACGAAGCGGCATATCGCGCGGAAATTAATCGCAGCCAAATACTCTGAACGCACGTCGATTCCAAATGTGGAAGGGAAATTCCGGACGAACCCGAACAAAAATCCACGCGACCACGGGGAGAACACGCAAACTCCACATATACGGGCAATCATTGGACGTTTATCACCCGGCCGGCCGAGCATCGCTTCACAAAACCCAACACATTCGTCAATAAGACGGCCATCAAAGGAAGACGACATCTTTAATAGGCGAAATTTAGGGCAATGGCACTTCTGCTCAGCAGAGAGACGACTTTGCCAGCCTCCGCACGGCGCAGACCGGATAACTACCAGATATAGTTGGTGAGAACAGTCGACAGATGTACACACGCATGTTGAACTTCTTTCGCACCGTACGTAGCCATCCGTGCTAATCGGAGGTGCGGGCACAGTTTAAGCGTCACAAGCATGTGCTCATTCTCAATTGTTGTCGTGTTTATCGCCCATAGCTCCATGGGTTTGTCTGGCCCGGTGGCTCAGTGGTCGAGCATGCGGCTCACAATTTGAAGGTTGCCAGTTCAACTCCTGGTTGGGGATTTACCTGGTCCATTATCCCTGCGGGTTTCGATAAGATAGGTACCGCATTGTGGGGAAGTCAACAGTGGCTGTCATATGGATGGACTCGCCCTCGGCATAGGAAAGTGGAATTTCCATCAATGGCTCAGGGCTGTGAACGGGAGATTGGCACCACCTCCATGCTTATTCGAGCTGGAAACCACTCTATGTTTTTGAACATCATGTTTGGTTTGTAGTCACATCCTCTCTGAGTAATCATCTCAAATATTAACTTTTCCTCGTGCCCTAAACATGTACTACATGGAGACTGCCGTCTAAACAGCATACCTGTCAAACCCTTATCGATCCCTACCTCATTATAGACCAATTCAGACCTTATTGGTCACCCCGCGCCCTTATAAATATCAACGTTCATCCTTCAAAATCCCATCACAAGAGAGAAACACAAATAGACAAAAAAATATGTTTTGCCCGTGTTGAAACGGCTGTACGCCGTATGGACCTGCAAACTCAATTTCCCTGTACAAGAATACGGTAAACCGCATGGGTTGACAGCTATGTAATACATGATGATGATGATGACAATGATGATGGGGTGGAATGAGGAATCCCCCAAAGATTCAATGAATTGTCAAGGTTCTGGATTGTAATTTGATTCGAGTCAATGTTATTGCTTAACATTCCAACACGATTCCAGTCCCTAAGGATTTGTTATTAAGCGGAAATATTTTTCCACTCATGTTTAACATTTATTTAGCAATTTCTGGTGATTGTGAGTTTTTTTTATCTCCAGCCACCATCATCACGGTGATCGCCCATGCTTAATCCACTGCTGGATGAATGCCTCTCCAAGCTGGGACTGCCTCTCATGATCGTGCGATGTTAAGCATACGCCTTAGTGATTCCTCCAGCCACTTGAGGCTGCTACATTTTGCACAATGTGGCAGAAGTGACGGTGACTTGGCTGAGGAGACATTCGTCCAGCAGTGGATCGACCATGGCCAACACATCACAATTTCACATTCAATCACGTTACCGCACGTTACCCGTTTGCTATCTGCATTCAATCGCACGGACGCTATGCGTAACACACGCTTGTTAACCAGTGCCAGATTAAACTAGTGCGGGGCCTGTACCATATGTTATAAAGGGGCCCGAAATAAATAAAAAAACACGCAAATATTAAAACAAAATATTCACTTGCATAGTAAAGTAATTGTATTTTTTCGTTTGCTATACAGCCAGATAATACGACAAATCGCTAACCTTAAACACCCAGTTGTTCATAAAAGTTAAAGGCAGTATAGTACTATAGTGATAGAGCAGAATCACTGAACCGGAATTGATAGCTTGAAAGCATTCAGCGCGGGGCCCCGTAGCATTTGCTACTTTTGCTACATGGATAATCCGGCAGTGCTGTTCACACGTGTGCAACACATGATTGTGACGCTTTAATGTGACGGGTGGTGGGTTGTGATTGGTGGGGTCGGATTTGAGATGGTTCCGACGGACAGCGCAGAGTGCTGCGTGAGATCTCACGGCAGAGCGTGCGGGGAGGGAGGGAGGTAATCACGTGACCGTGCCACGGAGCTCACGAAATCTCGCGTTTGGTGGAGGAGGTGGAAAAGGTGGCTGTGGTGTGATGCTGCTGGTGTGGTGGTGGTGTGGTGCGGTGGTGGTGGTGTGGTTGTGGGGGGTGGTGTGCTGGTGGTAGTGGTGGGGTGGTGGTGGTGTGGTGGTGGTGTGGTGGTGTAGTGGTGGTGTGGTGGTGTGGTGGTGTGGTGTGGTGGTGGTGTGGTGTGGTGGTGGTGTAGTGGTGGTGTGGTGGTGTGGTGGTGGTGTGGTGGTGTGGTGTGGTGGTGGTGTGGTGCTGGTGGTGTGGTGCTGGTGGTGTGGTGGTGGTGTGGTGGTGTGGTGTGGTGGTGTGGTGGTGTGGTGGTGGTGTGGTGGAGTGGTGTGGTGCTGGTGGTGTGGTGTGGTGGTGTGGTGGTGTGGTGGTGGTGATGGCCCCCCTACCCCCCTTCAGAGTGGGAACAGAAGCTGGGTAGGGGAAG